>JAPWTK010000600.1:0-244136 GCA_029963805.1 Aromia moschata
CAGAATATGTCGTGAATGTGTATATTAACTGTTTTTAACAGTTTTATGCATTAATTGAGCTGGGTATAATGCACCTTGAAAAGTCTTTAATCTTGGTATGCAGTGCTTTTGATTGGAGCCACTTTTAGCCTTTGCGCAAAGTAGATATACGGTGAATTAATCTAGCTATTGATTGACCTAACGTATATACATGCTCCATACGCCTTTTCAGAAGCGTCACAGTAGCCAAGAAATTGATTCTGACCGAGTTGTGACATATTGTGTTTCTTGGTATGTTCATAGGTAATTTAATAGATGTAACTTGCAAAATTTGGACCATAACAAATTGTCCACCCATTGTCATTTCCGCCCCATTGGGTTCCAGGCCAAATAAAAAGCAGTACAAACGGTACAAACAGGGTACAATCGAATGCATAATGAAGTAATGCTATTGCGTGAAGTCAGTTGCCCGTCATTTTTTCACCCCTGCCATTTCCGCCCTTTAAGGTACAAACGAAATTAAATGCGGTACAAACGGGTACAAACCGGGTACAATCGAATGAAAAAAAAGAAGTCGGTTTCCGTTAAGTTGGTTGCCAGGTTCACACAGGTACCATAGCGTATATATTTCTTGTCATACGGATTCGTCCCATCCTATTTTTAACTGCCACAATTTTTGTAAAATCATTTTAGCCATAATCGTCACTGGACCCACCAAGCCTAATGGATCAAATATAAGTGCTATGATTGATAGTATATTACGCTTGGTTACTCCGTATATCTCTTTGAGTGTTCTACTACGTACTGAAGAGAATCTGTTGTAACGTTCCATCTGACTCCTAATCTTTTTGTGGTGCTGTCATCAATAACATAGTGTTGAATTTCTCTCGTGTTGTCTTCATTTATGATTATTATTGCCCTTTCGTTTGATATACACTTTCTCAAAATAAATCCTGGCTTCTTTAATATTTCTGAAACTTCGTTTTTAGTTTTCTTGCTCCTTCCACAGTTTCACTGCCTGATAAAAAATCGTCCACATAAAAATCTTTGAGTATGGCCTTGCTTGCTTCTGGATAAATGTCACCATAATCCAATGCTGCCTGATGCAAACTCGAATTGCTAAATATGAAGCCGGTGCTGTTCCATAAGTCTCCGTCACAAAGATGATAATGATTTAAGTCCTGATCTGTATTTGATCTCCACACAATCCGTTGAAGATCACGTTGTTCTGGTGAAATCCAAACCTGTCTGTACATCTTTTCTGCATCTGCGCCTATGATATGCATACTGTCGAAATCGGATGAGTATTGCGTATAGATCGTCCTGTTTAACTGGTCCAACCATTAATTTGTCAGTAAGACTAATACCTGATGTAGATTTAGCTGATGCGTCGAACACCACGCGTAGCTTGGTGGTGATGCTATCTAGGTGATACTAGGGTTAGGTGGGTTTCAGAGGTTCAAAAAAGGGTATTTATACTATTTTTTTAATATATACAATCATATATTTTATTTAAATAATTCAGCATATCAAAGATACATATTTAAACAGTATTTTGTGAAATTTTTATTTAAAAAATTCCGAAAACTCAGCCATTGGTACCTCATCTCCTTGACGTCTCAAAAAAATGCTCTTGCCGTGGACAGCATAACTCATTATTGGTTCATCCAAAATCAAAAAAACCAAAAAAAAATATTTAGTTAGTACATCTCGTTATTGGACGAAGGAAAAAAAATAAAACAAAAACCGAATTTTTGACAGACTTTGAACAAAAACATATTTTTTGGTCAAATTTTCGCCATGTATTTGCTCGAAAAAATTAGTTGTAATAATAATAAAAAAAAATCCTTCGTTCAATGATTAGATAATGTTATTTCAAAGATGTGTGCAAAATTTGAACAAAATCGCTTCATAACTTTTCTAGAAATCGTGTCCACCGACTTAAAAAATTGAGTTTTGAGATAAACGTGTTTAAAGTTTTAAATTGAAATAATATGCAAAACAAAAATTTTTTTAACTTACATAGAATCATAGATTCCGGCACCATAAAGCTGGCAAACGTAAACAAACATGGAGAAAGCGAGTAATCAACTGTCACACGCCTAGGGATCGCATTCTTATCTGAAATAGACAATACCTGCGAAGCGCTGCACTGACGTGGCCAGATGGGCGGAACTTCCGAAGGGTCTATCTCTTAGAAATTTACTCGGATCGATTTGAAATTTTAGGAGAATATTTTAAACATATTGTACTATTTAATAAGACAAAAATAAATAAATCGATTTTTTGAAATTTTTCAAACCCACCTAACCCCTTAAACACTGGATGATGGGGTAAGTAATAAATTGGTGTGTCATTTTTGTGAATCATTTTTTCGCTAATCTTGGTCATATGTCCCAAAGCTTCATATTCGTCCATAAAACTCATGTATTGTTTTTTCATTGATTCATCTTTCGCAAATTTTCTTTCCAATGCTTCAAACCTTTTTATTGCTAGCTCCATGGTATCTCCTAGTTCTTCTATTCCTTGTTTTACTGGTAGCTTGACACGAATCTTCCATCTTCGGCGTGTTTTGTCGTACTTATAAATAGTTCTTCACATGCGGTCTCTTCTTTTGATAATATGTTGGTGGTTGGTACCTCTTCGAGTGACCAACATTTCTCCATTTGTTCGCTTAACATCGGCATTGTTACGTGATTACATGTGACAACGTTGATGCTAACTGTTGAATGAAGTTGGTATATTGCCGGCTAAAATCCACCCTAACTTGTTTTTTTGCATTATTGGGGAATTTTTTGACGATTTAATTTGTCCGATACAAAGTAGGTCATAAAATATACCTGCTCCCAAAAGAATGTCTACATGACCTGGCACATTAAATGATGGATCTGCTAAGTTTATATTTTGGAATGCCTAACGATTTAACATCAACATAAAATGAAGGCAGATTATTTGTAATTTTGTTAAGTACGAAAAATGGTAATTCAACAAGGAATGAATTTAAATTTGACCTTAAATTTTGTGGTAGTAACACTGTGGATTCCTGTAACCATAACTGCTAATTCTCGTTACTGACATACTATTTTTTTCTGTGACCAATCCCAATCGTTTAATAAATCGGCTGTAAGAAAATTTGACTCAGAACCATTGTCTAGCAAAAAGCTCGGAGCCTCGTGAAATTGGACCATGCTTGTCAGCAATTAAAACCTGTGCAGTTGATAATAAAATTCTAGTAGTATATGACAAAGCTGAAGTATGGGTATTAATAGATGTAACGTTGGGTTTCGGACTGTCCATCGTTTGAATTTGTGGCACAACTGTGAACTTGATTCTGAAGTATTTGGATTTTCATCGCTTGATATTTTTGACTGATTTTGAGACTTACCAGGAATATTTTGATACGAATCACTGTGTAATAAAGTGTTGTGATGTTTGCTACATTTTTTACATGTACTTGCTGTACAATCTTAGTAATATGACTAGGCTTGAGACAATTGAGACACAGTTTTAATCGTTTAGCTTCTGTTACGCGTTCTGTAGGTTTTAAAGCTAGAAATTTTTCGCAATAATACAATCTGATGTGATTTATTACAAACGACACAGGATCTATTGACAGTAACTAAAGACTTAGATGTACTACTATGTTTGGAATATTCTCGCGAAAATTGCCTTTTGTCGTCATATGTTTTAGTCGTATTTTATTTCAGTTTCTCCAGTAACCCACACCGATTTGTCAAGAACTTTATGGAATCATCGTAATCTAATGCATCATGCTCTATACCGTACGTTTTACCTGTTCACCAAGGTTTTGTAATGCCCTAACATCTTTTTTGAACACTGTCTACTAATTTACGCAAAGATATGTGATTCTTTTACTATAGGAGGAAAATCGAATAAAGATTTTACATGATTGTGAATTATTAAATTTTTATTCTCGTATCGTTCTCTTAAAAGTTTCCATGCCACGTCATAGTTGTCGTTTGAGATATCTAGATTTTTATAATTTGAGCTGATTCGTTGGAAAGACATGAATGTAAGTAATAAAATGTTTGCGCTGGTGATTTTGCTGTCATGTATTAAAGCCTTAAACATGTCATGAAACTGTAGCCAATTGTCGTATTTGCCGTTAAACGTAGGCAGTGTCATTGTAGATCAAACTAATGGAATTGTTAATATTATGAACACTTGATGTACTGTTTGGCACATTGGCACTGACATAATTTTTTTGATTCTATTTAGTTAATAAGCTGCTTGCTTTTCCTGTTATTTCGAAATATTTGTTTTCAAATGATGTTCGTTGGTCATTTTGAGTTGTTGAATCGTCTATAATCTCTATTTCGGTTTGAATTTTATCAAAAGTTGACCATAACTCGTTACATTTTGTTAGTCTTTGATTTAATTGATACTGCTGATTGGTATCTTCTTCGTCAAAATTTGCCAAAAAACTTTCAAATCGACTTAATTGACCATTGATTTGCCTCTGCTTTTTTAATTTTCGCAACTCATCAGGTTCTACATTTTCGTTATCAGACATTTTGAAAAATATTTAGGTTACTTACAAATATGATTGATTGATTATTTTTTCTATTTTGCTATTGTGGGTACTGTGCTACGTAGATAAAAACATGCTTGAAATGAATAAATGATGGGAAAACTATAAGGAATCGGTGTACTCACCTCTGAATGTTGACTTGTGCTGGCTGTGTTACCGGGGGCGATGAACCTGTTTTTGTTTTGTACTCACGAAGGACACCTTGTTCAGCTGACTGCTGCCGGTTCCCGTTTCGTTGGACTTGTCGCTGCTGCGCGCTGAATGTTCTAGATCTCGGTTTTCCGCCTGCCGGCGCCGTTCACTTTTGGATTCTTGATTGATTATTTTTACTTGAAATTGGTACTTGAAATGTTGTTTTATATCCGTCTCGATACTGGACCAATGTTGGGGCTGATGCCCATATTCGGGATAAAAAAAAACTCACTTTTGGACTGTAGGGAGAGTTTCTTTGAAACGGACAATTTTACTTTTAACTTTGAAATATTGTTTTGATGAGAAAAATATTAAAATTACTTCGTTAGTTTACGAAAAGGGGTTTGCGAATTAAATTTCTTATCAAAAGCTGGAAAAAAAAGATAGTCATACCGAAAAAAAAATTCAACTTTATTTTATAAAATGTCCATTTCATGGAGCGTTGCCCTTGTTATGGACAGCTGTGCCAATGAAGTGGACACAAGTACATAATGAATGAAAACAGGTCGGTAGGTAGTTGAAAACGTTCTGTTGTCATAAATAATATTTTAAAAGCATTTCCTGCAAAAAAAATTTAAATATCCGGTTACTCCACATGATTCGTGGGCCCACTTATTACATATACGGCACTGAATAAATTCTTCCTTACTCAAACGATATTTTCCATCACAAATTGTGCAAGTCGAATTATCATCTTTCTTACAATTTCCTTTGTCTTCTTCATTTTCGGAACCATGTTCTTGTTCTAGTTGAGTCAAATATTCTTCAAGATCTCGTGGAGGTGGAGATTCATCGTGGAGAGAGATTTGAGTATCACTCTCTGAATCACTAGTGCATTGTTTTTTCGCCGTTTTTAAATTTTTTTTGTTCTTGACATCCCTCTTCTTACCTCTTTTTCTATCTACTTCCGCTTTCATCAACTCATCCTTCTCAGGTGTGTCTGTTATAACTGAGCATTTTCCCTTCTTTCGGCCACAAGTTTTTTTTTTTTTTCGTGGGGGTGCTGTTGGAAATGGTCTTACCATTTCGGGAGAAACTATTCCTAACTCTTCCCGTCCTTCTTTCGTAATATTTTTGTTTACAATACCGCTTGTAGAAGGACTGTTGAGATCAGAAGAAGTAGATGGCTGGTCTAAGATATTGTCGCTTTGTGTTAGATCCACTTTTGATTGTAAGATGGAAGGTAAACTACTATTATCGTTGATTAAAGATGATGGATCAGGCCTGTCAGTTATACTTGAAGGAAGGAAATCATCGTCAGTGAAGATGTTAGAATTAAATGGGTATATTCCGGTTTTTTCAAAACTCTTGCAGATATTGCTGATTGTAAATGACTCACTAAAAGCAGGATTAACGAATTCAGCAACCTCGTATATTGTTACAGGTTTTCCCTGGATTACCCGTTAGCCAGTTGTTCATTGCCTGTTTGTACCTAAAAATAAAAGTAATATTAATAATGATATAATAAAAAAAAAAAATAATAATAATACCTTGATTTGAACGGGCCATAAACTGCCACATCAAGGGGTTGCATTCGGTGGCTGCAATGAGGAGGTAATGTCAAAATTATTATGTGATTTTTCTTGCGAAATCAACAACATTCAACAAAAACAACAAGCAGATTCACATGCGTTGCATGTATGTCCATAATAATTAAAGCTTTTTTATCGACGGTTGGTTGAACATGATTCACAAAATGTTTCAGGGATTCAACAAATATTTCTTCGGTCATCCAACCAGAGGGATTTGCCATTCCTTTGGTGCCAATGGGAGCTCCTTTAAGCATGTTTTCTTTAAAATAAACTCGTGGGAATATAAACACAGGGGGAATTGTTCCCCCTGAAGCACTGATGAAAAAAAGGACTGTTGTTAGTGTGCCCCTTTCTGCCGAAGCAATTTGCCCAACTTGTTTCGTACCTCGAACAGCGATTACCTTTGGTGGTTTCGTAACTGTCATACATCCTGTTTCGTCGAGATTCCATATCATGTTAGGGGCAAAATTGTGTTTCTTGTATAATTTTTCCAAATTTGAAAAGAATGTTGTAGTATTCGTTTATTAAAACTGGAAGTTCTACTTAAGGATGTGCTTTCGGGTTGACGTAGTGATAGTTCCTTGTGGCGATTCATGAATCCATGGAGCCAGTGGATGCCTGCTTTATTATTTTTATTCCATTCTGGTGGCGTAACTATTTTATTGGCCACAGCAAATTGATATGCAAGTTCTCTGGTTTGCATTGTTGTCAAACCATGACACATTTTTGACGTTGTTCGTAGGTAAGAAACCAATAGCTCCTCCCTGGTCTTTAGTTATTGTTTTCCTATTACCAATATTCCTTACATATTGGAAGTTACCTTCTGGAGAGTTTTTTGTGTTTTTTTTACCAAATCGGCCAACAAAGATTTCGAAATACCTGTGTCTTTGGCAACACTTCTTATGGAGAGGTTCTGATTTATGACAGCCTCCACCGCATCTTGAATTTCTTCATCAGTCTTTCTTACTCGTTTGGCCATCACAAACAATCTTCAAAAATAATTGGATTGTAAGGTACGTGCCTTAAAAGAACGGGATCTTAATATTGCACTATAATTTTACATTTTCCTTGAATCGGACACATCGGTTCCTATGAATTGGACGTACAGTTCATGGGCAGTGAGGTGTCCGATTCAAGAATATCTCGTTTTAAAATATAACCTCAAACCACGATTTTTACATATCGTTATATTAATAAGATGGCTTACCTGTCTGATGAGAAACAAATCCTCAATATTTCTATACAAAGATCGATTAATAATAGTCACTGGAACCGGAGTTATTCACTTCGTAAACTCACATAAATATTTACTATACCGGCTTCGTATTTTTCAATGCATCAGTCGTCAACATCAAGCGGGCCACTGATTTCAGTTTTGTCCACGAGAGGTCGCTTGATAGTGCAGATTTAAGGCGACCGTAAGCAATGCTACATTACTGCCAGGTATAGTAGGAAACTAGAGTGTCCAATTCATTGGCTGTCCAGTTCAAAGGAACTCTCCCCTACATATTAATTCATTATATTTTGCTATTTACAAAGTGTTATGTATTGTAAATAAAGAAAAAACAAACCACTAAGTTAAACTTGTGCGTGGTGATTTTGTTTATTTAGATACACACGCAATAATGATTTTTTAAATTGAACTGTTTTTTCAACATTTTTATCATATAGTGATACAATTATTATTATATTTAAATAGTACCTACCTACTAAGTATAATTCTAAAACAAAAACAAAAAAAAACATTTCTGAAACAAAATAGCAAAAATAATATATACACTATACTATATACTCATACATATACATACATACATAGACATATATGCACATATACATATATTCAGTTGTTTATGGAATACTTTATTTAGTTATTTAATTATTTAATGCTGGAATAAGGTGAGTATAGAGGTTTTTTTGTTGACATAAAATCATTAAATATAGATTGCGATAGTGACTGCAACCATTTTTTTACATGTTTTTTGTATAGATGAATCGAATTGAATCTTTTTATATACATAGGTAATTCGTTGTAAAGTTGAGGACCCAGGTAAGTAAAACTTTTTTGTATTTTAGTTTTTTCTGCTCGTGGTACAAAGATAGCCTCAGTTTTGTAACGTGTATTGTAGGCATGCTGGATCTGAGACTGTTCGTTCTTTTCTTTGTATTGCATAACTAATACTGACATTGCATACAACTGACACATAATCAAAATATCTGTTTCACGGTATATGTTTTCTGAGGGATAAGTTCTAGGCTTTTTTGTACATAGTTTTTAATATACATTTTTGTATTTTTTGTAGGTTATTTAATGAGATCATAGTTGCAGATCCCGAAGCTATAAGTCCATAACTAAGATGAGATTCTACAAGCGCGTAATATAGCATTCTAAGGTATTTGATTTGCAATATGTTTGAGAGATTTTTAAATTTATAAGATATTATACGTAATTTCTTCATAACATAAAGTACTTGTTCTTCCCATGTTAAGTGACTGTCTATGTATACTCCTAAATATTGAATTTTATTAACTCGTTCTATACTAAATTCTATGTCGTCAATTTTTATATAAGTTCGTTAAATGAAGGTAGCGTATTGCTATAAGATGAAAAAAGGAACAAAAAACGTTTTACCAAAGTTTATAGTAAGTAGCTTACTAGTGAAATAAGATACAACGTGCTTAAAATCCTCTTCACTGGTATCCCTCAGTGAATTCCAACTTGAATTATGATAAAAGATGGCTGTATCATCAGCGAAACTTACTATTTCGCCTTTTAAATTTTGTTGGTATAGATCGTTTAAATAAACATTAAACAATAATGGTCCTAATATTGTTCCCTGTGGGACACCAAATTCAATTATGAGTACCATTGATATTTACACACTGTTTTCTTTCGCGTAAATAACTTTTTAATAGATCATGGGCAATACCACGGATTCCTACATTTTCTAAGGCTTTTAATAATTCATTATGTTCGACGGTGTCAAAAGCCTTCGCCATGCTTTCAATTACTTCAGTTATTGATAGATTGAATCAAGAAATGGACAAATACTCAAATCAATTGTCAATAACTTTTGCCTCAAAATTAACATTAGCGTTTATAAATTGATATAACAAAGGCAAATTTAAAAATACAGGAAATCAAAAGAATCAAATAGTTATGAAGCTTATATATTTTAAAATTTATTTTTTTTATTTATTAACTACATTTTAATATAGAAATACATGATTTACCAACAGAAATTATGCGGCCTAAAATAAAGTACAACTACAAATTTACATTATATTATATTGGTATAATAGTACTCTTAACATAACCACTACTTAGCGGTGCTAATTTGTGTTACCAATGCGAATTATTATCGTACTGTTTTACAAGACAACAGTATGACATTTATATTATCAATAGTAAATTGAACATATATCGAACAGTGATCAGTGACTAACTCATATTTTACGTCAGTCAATGTAAAATATACATTTTTAATAAAAAAAAATTAAGTTTTGTTAATAAAATAACAAAAACCCCACACTGTATGATACTATTATATAAAACAAATAAAATTATTAATATTAAAAATTTGGATAAAAGAAATATTTCAACAGTTGAATCAAATATGGATATGGATACGGAATGGATAGTACTTTTGTCACATATAACTTTTAAAAAAGAGTTATAAATGCGACTTTATATTAAACGTGATTAAATTAACAGGAAGATACATCTTCCTGACAATAAATGTAAAAAACAAAAAACAACAACAAATGTAAAAAAAATAATAATTTAGCTTACTAAACAACTTTTGTGTCAGTTCTTCCTTCGATGGGTCATAGCGTTTGCCAAAATCTGAGCTTTTATCCCTGTTAAAGTTGGCAATCATTTTCATCTTAGTTTGGTTATCAACTTCATCATCAAAAAGTGATAGAAGGACTGTCTCTTCACATAAATACCATAAGTGATGGCTAAACTTACTTATAGCAGCATTAGAAATGGTTGCGTCAACTTTTTCATACTCTTTTAATGATTTCAAGAAGCACAAATCTTGGTTAGGTGCTTTAGTCGCCACTGTGCATTCGAGCCAAGATTTAACATACAATGTGACGAGAAATAAGCAAACTTCTTTTAGGGCCTTTTTGTCTTTTTAGTAGTTTCTTTTGTAGTTTTTCTCGCCTGAGTACGAATTCGCTGAATCGAGGATTTGTTAATAGCGAAATCATCGCTGCTCAGACGCGCTTCTACGACCGCATGAAGAATGTAAACGGAGTCTCTTATGCTTAACTGACATCGATCTAAAACTGCGACAAGTTTAGGCGTTATACTATTCTTTCTACCTCTTTTTGAACTTTTTTCAGGGCAGGGAACGTCTGGCAAGCTGAGTTCAGAATTCAAAATCTGTTCTTCGTCCGAATCTTCTGGACACTCCAAGTTATTTGAGGTGGAAGTAGATGCAATAGCCAATAACTCTCTTTGTCTTACGTTCCTTTCCTCCTCTTCTAATCGTCTTTGCCTTACTCTTTCTTCTTTCTCCGCCAATTTTTTGTCCACACCACCTAAGCATCCCGGTCGACCTGGCTCTCTCTGTTTCCTTAAAAATACCTTGTCTTCCTCTATTTTCATTCTCTCAAAGGCATCAGCATGTGCAATATCAAATAAGTTATAAATGTTAATTTTAAAATTATTTTCACTGTTCTTGAACGTGTCCTTTCGTTTCGAACGAAAGTTTTCGTACAATTTTTTTGCAGTTCTCTCCAACCATGATATAAATCAACAAGTTTGTTCACGCAGTTCGGAAATGCCTTTGTGGGAATTCTTGCTTTTTCCCAAAATATAATGCACTCTCTAATCACAAGATTTGCACTTTCACTGACAGTCAGCTTGACTTCGCGAATATTGTAAAATAACACAGCGAGAATATCGGCAGAGGGAGTAATGACGACCAGATTCGCCAAGAACATCGCGGCATTAGGACTATCTTTTAATGTCATTAGAAATGGCCAGAAGGCAATATTGTTACAAACTTGCCACATTGTAAGAAAGGTTTTGGGACAGGATGAATTTCCTCCCCCTCGCCTGAGCCTAATTTCTGCTGGAGGCGGGGATGAGATATCAAGCCACCACTGTCTGCAGTAGGAATAGGTGAATGTTTCCCAGCGTTTACGCTGAGAGTGTGACTATAAAGTCGGCGAAATAATAATAATAATAATAATAATAACGACGAACAGGGACCCGTTAATAACAGAATTAATAACAGCGTTAATAACAGCAGTAATAACAGCAGTAGCAAGAGAGGACGCTGGTTACAGGCCTTTGAGCCTCGGATGCGAACTTATCCCGGTCGACGTACCAACAGAAGAGGAGCTTCGGACCCAGTGGATGGAACATGCTTTGCAGGGCCGTTTTCCCAAATGCTACAGCCAGACCACATCGACAAAGAAAATTCATTAAAATGGCTTACCGACGGCTATCTGTACCCCGAGACCGAAGGCTTCTTGACTGCCATTCAGGACAGGGTTATAAAAACTAGAAATTACCAGAAGAATATCATGAGAGACGACGTCGAAGACCTATGTAGAAAATGTGGATCTGCAGGCGAAACTATAGAACACATAATGGGAGGGTGTCCCGCGCTATCAGAGTCAGCATATCTCGGCAGGCACAACCAACTTGCGAAAATGGTTCACCAACAACTGGCGCTCAAGTATGGCCTGTTAGCGACGGCTCCGCCATACTACAAATATGTCCCGGAAGCTGTGCTGGAATCGGAAGTTGCCGTGATGTACTGGGATAGGCTAATCATCACCGATCGAACAGTGGACTTCAACCGACCAAATATTGTGCTGATCAACAAGGAACAACGAAGAGGGATCATCATAGACATCGCTGTGCCACTTACCCACAACATTCAGAAGACTGAACGGGAGAAGATCGCGAAATACGAAAATTTGTCAATCGAGCTGAAGCGCCTATGGAAACTGGAGAAAGTGGAGACGTACGCCCTAGTAATATCGGCAGAGGGAGTGATGCCGACGAGATTCGCTAAGAACATCGCGGCATTAGGACTATCTTTTAATGTCATTAGAAATGGCCAGAAGGCAATATTGTTACAAACTTGCCACATTGTAAGTAAGGTTTTGGGATAGGATGAATTTCCTCCCCTCGCCTGAGCCTAATTTCTGCTGGAGGCGGGGATGAGATATCAAGCCATCACTGTCTGCAGCAGGAATGGGTGAATGTTTCCCAGCGTTTACGCTGAGAAGTGTGACTATAAAGTCGGCGAAATAATAATAATAATAATAATAATAATAGCATAGATAATAGCATAGAGCTGATGAGCATAGAGCTGACGCTGATGTCCTCAACGAATTTCTAGCAGGAAACAACTCTCGAAGGGTCATGACTAAAACACAAGCCATAGCTAGAAAGGCGCAGATAGATCTGAATAATGCAGACCATCGGCAACAACTATTGAACCTCAAAGATCTTCTAAGACAAAAGGCGAAAGCGAAGGGTGCCAGGCTGCGTAGATACAACAAGCTAACAAAAAGAAAAACAACAGAATGCTGCTTTCGAGAACAACCAAAAGCAGTTTTTGAGGAGCTTGGAGAAACAGGATGAAGAACAACCTGCAGAAATCGATCCAGTGCGATTCACAACATACTGGAATTCTATATGGAGTGACGCCGACACATACAACGAGAACGCGCCATGGATTGAGGAAATTGAAGCACACAACGAAGATCTCAATCAAATGGCTGTCGGAATCATTACAGAAGAGGACGTAACCGCGGCAATCAAGAGGACCAAGAACTGGAAAGCACCGGGCCCTGATGGGATTCACAATTTCTGGCTCAAGCACCTACCTGCATCTCATGGCATTCTGGCAAAGTGTTTCACGGAGGCGATCAACGATCCGCATGTCGTACCTGATTTCCTGATGACAGGCAACACGTTCATGCTTTTCAAAAAGGGTGATGCTGCACAACCGAAGAACTACAGACCCATCACGTGTCTGTCCACAATATATAAGCTGTTCACGTCTATCATAAATGAAAAAAATCTATCGTCACTGCTTGGAAAACAACATATTTGAGGAAGAACAAAAGGGATGCATCAGAGGCGCAGCGGGGTGTAAACATCAACTGACAATCGACGCTGTGGTATTGAAGCAAGCCCAAGTAAGAAGAAGAAACCTGCATATGTGTTACATCGACTACAGCAAGGCGTTCGACTCGGTACCTCACGACTGGCTACTAAAAGTCCTAGAAATTTACAAAGTCTGCCCTCGGATAAGAGCTCTTCTCCAACATCTTATGCAGTCTTGGAAAACAAACATTTGGATCTCTGGAGGGAACACAGGCCAAGTTGACATCAAGAAGGGAATCTTCCAAGGTGATTCACTCTCGCCAGTTTGGTTCTGTTTGGCACTCAACCCATTATCAACCCTACTGAATAAGACAACAGCTGGGTACAAGATCAACGTGAGAAACCGAGCAACACTCACTCACCTGCTCTACATGGACGATCTAAAACTATTCAGTGGATCCAAGACAAATCTCCAGGCCCTCATTGGAACTACTAGGACCTTCAGCGACGACATCAAAATGTCCTTTGGCCTAGATAAGTGCGCCACACTGAGTATCGTGAAGGGAGCACCTCATAACAATCCAGAGGTGTATGCCGACATTCATCAACTACCACCGGAAGAGCAATACCGTTACTTGGGAGTGTGTCAAGATGGCAGGATCAACCACACACAATTGAAGAAGGAATTCCAAGAGAAATACAAGAGCCGTGTGACAAAGTTGCTGAATACGCTTTTATCTGGAGGCAATCTTATCAAAGCCATCAACTCGTGGGCTGTCCCAGTGCTGACATACTCTTTCGGAATCGTCAAGTGGTCCGTTACTGATCTCGATGAGCTCGACCGACTTACCAGGCGGCTTCTAACTAAATTCAGACAATTGCATACGAACTCTTCAGTAATTCGACTCTACCAGCCTCGAAGACGAGGTGGGAGAGGTCTATTGAACATCAAGAATCAGTGCCTGAACCAAGAAGCTTCCTTAAGAAGAAAAATACTAAACAACAGGGACCCGCTAATAACAGCAGTAGCAAGAGAGGACGCTGGATACACGCCTTTGAGCCTGGGATGTGAACTTATTCCGGTCGACGTACCAACAGAAGAGGAGCTCCGGACCCAGTGGATGGAACATGCTTTGCAGGGACGTTTTCCGAAAAATGTTACAGCCAGACCACATCGACAAAGAAAATTCGTTAAAATGGCTTACCGACGGCTATCTGTACCCCGAAACCGAAGGCTTCTTGACTGCCATTCAGGACAGGGTTATAAAAACAAGGAATTACCAGAAGCATATCCTGAGAGACGACGTCGAAGATATATGTAGGAAATGTGGATCTGCAGGCGAAACTATAGAGCACGTAATAGGAGGGTGTCCCGCGCTAGCAGAGTCAGCATATCTCGGCAGGCACAACCAACTTGCGAAGATGGTGCACCAACAACTGGCACTTAAGTATGGCCTGTTAGCGACGGCTCCGCCATACTACAAATACACTCCGGAAGCTGTGCTGGAATCGGAAGTAGCAGTGATGTACTGGGATAGGCTAATCATCACTGATCGAACAGTGGACTTCAACCGACCAGACATTGTACTGATCAACAAGGAACAAAGAAGAGGGATCATCATAGACATCGCAGTGCCACTTACTCACAACATTCAGAAGACTGAACGGGAGAAGATCGCGAAATACGAAAATCTATCAATCGAGCTGAAGCGCCTATGGAAACTGGAGAAGGTGGAGACGTACGCCCTAGTAGTATCGGCAGAGGGCGTGATGACGACCAGATTCGCCAAGAACATCGCGGCATTAGGACTGTCTTATAATATTATTCGAAATGGCCAGAAGGCAGTTGTACTACAAACCTGTCATATTGTAAGAAAGGTTTTGGGACAGGATGAATTTCCTCCCCTCGCCTGAGCCTAATTTCTGCTGGAGGCGGGGATGAGATATCAAGCCATCACTGTCTGCAGCAGGAATGGGTGAATGTTTCCCAGCGTTTACGCTGAGAAGTGTGACTATAAAGTCGGCGAAATAATAATAAATATTTGGATGGCACAAATGATCTACAAAAGGCACATTTGGGTGTGTATTGTGCCTCAGCACTCATCCTCGAATTGAACGGACAGCAAGTATGTACCCCAAACCCCAACCGAAAGAACAAGGACAGTGACACCCCGATGTGGAAGAAGAGGCTTGAGAAGAACATCGACGAGTATAGAGCTGACGCTGATGTCCTCAGTGAATTTCTAGCAGGAAACAACTCTCGAAGGGTCATGGCTAAAACACAAGCCATAGCTAGAAAGGCGCAGATAGATCCGAATAATGCAGACCATCGGCAACAACTATTGAACCTCAAAGATCTTCTGAGACAAAAGGCGAAAGCGAAGGGTGCCAGGCTACGTAGATACAACAAGCTGACAAAAAGAAAACAACAGAATGCTGCGTTCGAGAACAACCAAAAGCAGTTTTTGAGGAGCTTGGAGAAACAGGGGGGAAGAACAACCTGCAGAAATCGATCCAGTGCGATTCACAACATACTGGAATTCCATTTGGAGTGACGCCGACACATACAACGAGAACGCGCCATGGATTGAGGAAATTGAAGCACACAACGAAGATCTCAACCAAATGGCTGTCGGAATTATTACAGAAGAGGACGTAACCTCGGCAATCAAGAGAACCAAGAACTGGAAAGCACCAGGTCCCGATGGGATACAAAATTTCTGGCTGAAGCACCTACCTGCATCTACCTCCTCATTCTATGTAATTACTGGCAAAACTTTAGGAAAATAAAGAATAATATCTATATTCAAGATATAAAATAACATAAACTCTGGTTTTTATAACAAAATTAAATACTAGAAGAAATAAATAGGTGCTGTAAGAATTAAACATGTTAACACATATTAAGCACAAAATGTATTAATAAATTTTTTTTGTTCTTTCAATTAACTCACTAACACTTATTAAGTAAATTTAATAAATGTATCATATGTTCACAAAAAAGAGTAATCTAGAAAACAAACTGGAAAGAAGGAAAAACTTATACTCCTTTTTTTTTGTTGACAAGACAAGACGTGAATAAAATAATACTAGGCAATACTGTTTGATTGCTACGACTCTTAACATTAAAGTCGTACCACATCAATAAACTCACAGGTCGTCAATCGAGCTTATCTGTTGTTTTTCATTATTACGCAGTACATAGATCCTTCCAGTTGATGACCATGCATCTTGTTTTCCATACTTGGCTTTCGCAGAGGTAAGTAGACTGTATCGGAATTTGGTGAGGTCTTCGAAAACAAAAATTCCACTTCCTTTCAGTAACTTCCTGGAGTAATAGACCTCGTTTCGTTTTATATATGTAACAAAATTAACTATAACCGATCTGGGTTTACTAGGGGTAGGTTTTCCCAAACGAAGTACACAATTTATGTCTCTCCCAGAGCAAGTAACTTTTAACTTATCATTAACAAGGTTGACAATAACATCCAACAGTTTTTCTTTCTCTTCTTCCGCAATGCCATTAAATCGTAAAGAATTTCTTTTCATATAGTGGTCCATATCATCGCATTTTTTAGCAACACACTGAATGTCATTTCACGTTTGAGTTACATCAGCAAGTTTTTCATTTAGCAAATTGAACGTTTTGGAAAATTTGTTCTCCAAGCGTGCTGAGAACTTTTCACATACCTTGTTAATTAGTTGCTCTGTCACCTCTAAATTAGATTTTTCGACGGAAGTACTTCTGGTGTCAGTCTTCCCCATCATTAGCTATTTATCGATATGGTAGTGCTGGATCTTAACCTAACTTGATCACTTATCTTTCAACATGTGACTGTAAATCAACCACTTTATCATTATAAAAACCAATTATCCATGCAGACCACTGGTATTCTTATTGTGCAACCACAGCAATATCCCTTACAGACACAAATCAACCAATTCACAAAGTTTAAATGTATGAAGTCCATCAATAACTTAACGACCCACTTCGTTCTGGTATCCCTTACGGGCTCTATTATGATAAACTTCGTGAAACTGTCGACAATAACAAATAAATGTTTGTTAGGCTTTTTACTAGTAACGAAATGTCCTACGTGATCCATATGGAGGATGTGAAAAGGGATGGCAATTTTCTCTATCGGATGTAACATCGCTTGCTTCTTTTCGGCTTGGTGCTTATAATAAAGGCAATTCAAGCACGACAACGTATTTTTTACAAACTTTCGCATTTTAGGGAACCAATAGCTTTGCGCCATATTCTTGATGGTTTTCTTTGGCCCGAAGTGACCTCTTTCATCGTGATAAAGTCGGCAAATCTGCCATCTTGCTCTTTTGAGAACAGCCCAAGCCAAACCTCCATTTGGAAGCCTCTTGTAAACTTTCCCTGCCTTAAGTTGATATTCGTCGAAATAATGTTTAACTTCACCACTTCTTTTATTTTTCTGGAGAATAGATCGTATTTTAGAAATATGTTCGTCCTGCAATTGAACAGCAAGAGGCCAATCTCCTCAGTAATATCTACCTGGCACACCTCATCAAGACGACTTAATGCATCAACATGCGACATCTTGGTTCCAGGTCTGTATTCAATTGCGATATTAAAGTCTTGGACATCTAGCCACAAACGAGCTACTCCGGGAATCTAATATTTTTTTGAAAAAGTCGTACACAATGCATTGCAATCGGTCACTACTTTAATTCAGTCCCGGAAATGTTTTAAAGCAAGTACAACAGCCATTGTTTCTAATTCATAAGAATGGTAGAGCCTTTGCTCTGTCGTTGCCTGTTTACTATAGTATGCAAATCACCCGACTTTTTCCTTCTTTTTGTTGCAAAAGTCCCAGAGAACTCGCATCTGTATGGACCTCCGTGGTTAGACTGGGGTCGAAAATTGCTAGTATTGGTCTTGAACTCAAGATTCGTTTAACATTTTGTACGGCCCCTTCTAGTTCAGCCTCCCATGACCATTTAACGTCCCTTTTTGTAAGTCGTGTAAGGGGTTCTACTATTCGTGCGTAGTCCTTTATATGTTTTCGGAAGTATCCAGATAGGCCCAAGAATTGCCTAACTTGTTTAACATTCCGGAGTGATGTCATTTCTTGCATTGCACATATTTTCTCTGTGCTAGGACGAACACTTAGACCTGACTTTTAAACGCTTCTAGCACCCGCTTCAATTTCTCCATGCCATCCTCAAGTGCTGACGCCGGTATAATTATATCGTCTATGTAGGGGTAGGCAATAGAATTCCTCAATTTACCCAATACTTAATTAAGTTTTGAAATACTGCTGAACAATTTGCAAGCCCAAAGGGCATTCGTAAAAAGTCGTAGTGTGAATCAGGTAGTAGTGTGAATCAGGTGTCGTAGTGTGAATCAGGTGTTTTTTCAATGGAATATATTGCCATTGGTACTTGGTAAAAGCCAGAGGCCATGTCTAGCCCTATATAAAACAAACTACCCCCTAGACGATCAATCTGATCCTCAATTACCGGAAGGGGCGATCTGTCTTTTATAGTAACAGAGTTCAGTCTTCTATAATCTACGCACATCCTGTAATTTCCCGTTTTTTTCTTAATCAATAAGACAGAACTTACATAAGGAGAAGACCAGTTTCAATAGATCATCAATGATTTTATTTAAAATCTCTTTTTTTTGTAGCGGACATTCGATAAGGATTGTAGGATATCGGCTCTTGCGTTGTGCACCGAATATGCATTTCAATCGCGCTGGCATTGCCTAGATCATAAAGTCCAAACGATACACACATTCGATATTTTTTTAATAGGGTAAGCACTAAGTTTTTCTGAACATCTGATAATGTGTCGCCAAAGTTTATATTGTCAAGATCAAAGCAACAGTTTTCATTACCTTCCGCAACATCAATGCTATTTATTTGCAACGGTGGTAAAGTTCGTAATAAGAGCCGACTATTTGTTTTCAAAAAACATTACATGTTGTTGGTTTAAATAATCCCGGCCGATAATGATTTGAGCAGATCATCGGTCAGAATCACAAGGCGAACCGTGGCAGTAACTTTTTCGATGCGAATACTTATTTCATCAACAATAGGCATTGTTGAAATCATGTTGCCCATCAAGCATTTTAACACGATTTCTGACAATGAGTCATTTACTGTAAGCTTTAACTGTAGTTTTCGAGCTACAGATATTTTCATTAGAGATGGGTCGTTATTTAACGATCTGTTAATTTACAACGGTTATTTGTGGAATAACGACAACAACCGTTATTTCAGATACAGAATAACAGGTTACAAAATAACGATTTATAATTTAATAATAAAAATTTATTAATTAATGATCTACCTAATTACTTACATTGTGACTAGATAATAATAATAATAGTATACTCCGATTAGATTATGAAACTATATTTATAAAAATAAAATATAATTTGGTTTGAACAGAAACTAACGATTAAATAAATATAGGTATATACCAAAACAAAATAAAAAAATAAATATAAAACAATGTATATATTGTATATAAATATAAAACAAGTTGTACTCTAAAAATAATTTATCCAATATATGGATTTTATTCAGAATTTTGATTTATAAACATAATTTGCTTTACTTTATTAGAAGTTAAACGGTTTCGTCGATCTGAAATTCCAGTTTTTGAAAAAATTCGTTCGCATGGTACGGAAGTCGCTACTGTTCCAAATTTTGTTTTAACTAACTCGCTGAGGTAAGGAAAATTATAAGCTTGACTCCTCCACCACGATAATGGGTTTTCTGTACGTTGTAATAGTGGTTCTTCTATATACCGCTGTATTTCAATTATTGCACGTGAGGTTTTAGTCCCTGCTGGAGCAAACTGCGCAGCCTTTTTGTCAAATGAGGACCATATCGACATTTTTTTGTTTTTTTTGATTGATGTGTCGTTTCGTTATCAGAAATAGATAATGGTCCTTGTCCTTTTTGATTTCTGGTTTTTTCATCTATTAAAGAGGTCAAAGCGTGGGTAACTAAAGTTTTTGCCTTTTCTGAAGCCGACTCGGTGGAAAATCCTATATTTTTGTATCGCGGATCCAGAAAGGTACTAATTAACAATGTTGAACTTGATTCTAAATTTTTCAGGCGAGTATTAATTCCAGTTAAAATTATTTGTAGCACATTTTGTGATTGGACGGAAAATGTATTATGTTTTATTAAGTGTGAATATATATTCTGTAAACCATCACTAATGATAATAACTGAGGAAAGAGTGACGTACTTTTCACTACTCATATCTCGTGTAACTAATTCCATTGGAGCAAGTATTTCAATAAGTTCGCCAACAGAGTTAAATTCCTGGTTAGTGAGCACAGGCCAGTCTTCTTTTCCCAGAGCAGCTAATGATGCCCTAACTGCTTCTTTTAATTCTTTAATTCGTTCTAACATATAATATACAGAATTCCATCTAGTAGAAACTGACTGTATTAATTTTTTTGGTGTTTTACCATTTTGCCGTTGATAAAAATTTTAGTTTATTTTTTGCAACTGTACTTCTTTTGAAATGAGATATAATATCAGAAATTTTATTTAGAAGGGGTTCAACTGCAACTAAAAAATCTTTTACAATTAAATTTATTGTGTGTGCTAAACAGCCTAAATGTTTCCAATGAAGATCATCTGATATTGCTTTTCTGATGTTAGAAGCATTATCTGATATGGCTATTCAAATTTTATCGTCGACTCCCCATTCCGAAGTAATGCATTTTAATTCATTTGCGAGATTAATACTGGTGTGAGTCACTTTTATTGAACTAACTTCTAATGGAATCGATTTGATTTCAAAATTAGAGTTGATAAAATGGGCTGCCACAGCCATATACCCATCATTATTGCGTGATGTCCAGGTAGTGATAGTTACTGATTTTACATTTCCTATAATTTCCTTCGTTTTAATTTGTTTCCTCAAATTTGGATGAGAGCAAAATATTGGATAATGTTTTTCTGCTTGTGAGTGAGTAAGAAGGGTTTAATGCGTTAGAGTATTCTTGGAAGCCAATATCTTCTACAATTGAAAACGGTTGAAAGTCTTTTGTGACTAATTTTAATAATTTCTCATCAATAACTTTTTTCTGCGAAAACCCGATTTGTTTTGGTATTCTAATGGTTGTTTGTTTCAAATCTTTTTTTTTTAATTGTAGTAATTTGATCTGTGGATATTATTGTGGTATTAGTCGAAGTCTGAGGACCAGTATAAACAGGTTGGGCGGAAGAAGTTGACGCTAATTGTGATACCGATGTAATGGTTTCTGTTTGTTGATTTATTGAAATGGATTCATCTACTATTTTGCCTGATGGATGTTTTCTCTGAATATGTTGTTTAAGGTTACTTATTGAAGATTTATAGGATATTTTTTTGTTTGCAAAATTTGCATGTAGCAATTATTTCATTTTCGGGAGTAAAAAAGTTCCACATAATCGACCTTTTTCCTTTTAAAAGCTTTTCCATTATTAAAAATCTAAATTAAAAATTGTTTAAAAGTCAGTATATTATATCATACTTATACAAACATGCTACCTGTATCTACGTTTACGTTTTAACTTCAGGTTCAAAGCAAAAAAGTGTCTATATATTCAAAAGTATTCAAACACACTGACAGGAACTTGTCGACGTAAAACTATTCTATCCGACGTTAAGGAGAACTGAAATTTTTCTAACACAGAATAAAAATTATGAGAAAGATAGGAATATTTTATGTTTGGGTAAAAGAGTGATGCTGTGCAAACTGCGGAAGTTACTAATTCTGAGCATGCAATCAAATATTATTAGTCAAGTAAAAAAATTATGCTAATCATTCCTGTTATATGATGTTACATGTAAACATCGGAATTGACGTTTTGTTATGTAGTCATTGTATTTAAATTTAAATTTCGCGCCTGTGATTAGGTGTTACATTTATATAAGTTGTCTGTGGTTAGAGAATAAGAAGAAGAGACAATTCTGAAAATAGGCAGAGTAATGGCCGACGAAGTTTTATGTTTATTGTTTTAAAAATTTGTGTTACCTATACAAAACAAGTGTTACTAAGAAGTTAAGAGTACAAATAAAAGTGCGATTAGTTACAAAGCTCCCGATTATTTCCCTGCAGTGTAGCAAGGTTGTCGGTGTATAACGCGAAGTTAACAACCGAAATAACTGATACCTGTTATTTTAAACCGTTATTTGAAAATAACGCTTTTCCCCATCCCTAATTTTCATGACTGAGTAGCTGCTGTTTATCACCGCGGTTTTTATAAAAAGGTTTATTATGTCTTTAGCCGGCCGTTGTGATGTTTTTATTTCGTTCACTGTTCTTTTAGGATTACCATTTCGTCTTATTAA
Organism: Aromia moschata; assembly: GCA_029963805.1. Lineage (NCBI taxonomy): Eukaryota > Metazoa > Arthropoda > Insecta > Coleoptera > Cerambycidae > Aromia > Aromia moschata. The sequence goes on from JAPWTK010000600.1 coordinate 22,676, forward strand.
ACACCGTTCACGAGTGTGACCTAACTTATTGCAGTGGTTACATTGAATTAATGGTTTTGGACAGTCCCGTACTCGATGATTTCCACCACAATTGTATCATGCTATTTTACGCGAACATCTTATATCCTGAGGTCTCCTGTACTACCCGGGTTAGGAGTTGTCGGTGTTCTAGATTTTATCACCTTGGAAGCGTCAGATGCCATTTTAGGCCCCAGTGGAGTTACTATATGCGTAAGATAGTTTGCTAGATCTCCAATTGATTGAAAATTTGCAGCACGAACCGACAAGAAGACATTTTCGTCAGGCAAACCTTCGATGACGCTGTCTATTATACACGGTGGAGACTTTAACTGGAATATATTCGCTAGCGGGGTGGTGAATGATTTTTCAAAAAATTCCCGAGACACGTCAACTTTTAAATGTATTTACCTACATTTTGCAAGTAATGTGAAAAATATAGCCCTTCAGGGGTGGCTGAAACCACCCTCGACATGATTTTTTCAAATGCAACCCTATGACTTGTGACCCCTCATTGTAAAGCTGGTGGAAAGAGGAATCCAACGCACTGATCAAATTTTAATTTTTAGTATGTTTGTAGGGTTGCATACAATTAAAACGTAATTTTATAGTTTAATTTATTTTTAACGCAACAATTTCGTACTCAAAATGTGTGTTGTTTAGTTTTGGAATGTAAACCTTACTTTTCATATGTCCCCACAAAAAATTCCAAGCAATTTTTTGTCACAACTGATATTTGTTATTTTTTGCTAGTGTTTTTACACGGCCGCAAAGAGTAATTTAGTTTGTATGCTGTATTCAGAGTTTGAAACGAAGTGTTATTTCAAATTGGTGAAAATGTCTTATTTAACTGAATCACTAAAAATCGAAATTTTGATGATGATTGGATATGGTGATAGGGCGCGAACTTAATGCGAAGTTGTTCGCTTGTTTCGAGAAACGCATCCTGACTTGCCACCACTAAATCAAGGTACCATTAGTAAAATTGAGGCACAATATCGAGATATGGGTCATGTCAGGAAAGTACCGAGTAAGAGGCAGGCTGTTGTTGATGACGACATGAAGTTGAATTTGTTGCTTGCTCTAGAAAAAAATCCAATCACTCCAGCCCGTCAACTGGCCCGTGATAGTAATCTTAATCACAAAACAGTTTTAAAAATACTTAAATCTGAGAAAAAACGCCCATATAAAATGCAAGCTGTTCAAGAGCTACTTGAAGATGATCCAGATCGACGAGTGGAATTTTGCGATTTATTGATGACTTGTATTGATCAAAACCAGTTATCTTTAGAGTGGATAGTTTTCTCTGACGAGGCTACTTTTACATTAAATGGGCACGTAAATCGCCAAAATTGTCGTTACTAGGCTGAAGAGAACCCCCATTGGATGAGGGAACTTCATACTCAGCGCCCACAGAAAACTAATGTGTGGGCCGGAATAATACAAGATAGAATTGTAGGACCATTTTTATTTGATGACACTCTTAATGGAGCAAGATACTTGCGTTTACTCCAGCACGAACTAATGCCAGTGCTATGTCATTTATTTCCAAACCCCTTAAACCCTAACTTGACCGAAGAGAGGTTATGGTTTCCAGCAAGATGGGGCCCCACCACACTATCCTGCCATTGTTCGTCAGTACCTGGACAGAATTTTTCACGGTAGGTGGATTGGGAGGCGAGGTAATATTGAGTGGCCAGCAAGATCTCCAGATCTTACACCACTGGATTTCTTTTTGTGGGGACACTTAAAAGTAGGGTTTACATTCAGAAACCCAACAATATAGCAGGAACGGATAAGAGAGGAAATCGGAAAAATAACACCGCAAATGTTGCATAATGTAAGGGACGAAACCTACCACATACTGGGATACTGCCAACAAGTGAACGGTGCAAATTTTGAACAATTGTTACGTTGAAAATAAATTTAATTTTTAAATTGTTTTAATTGTATGCAACCCTACAAACATACTAAAAATTAAAATTTGATCAGTGCGTTGGATTCCTCTTTCCACCAGCTTTACAATGAGGGGTCACAAGCCATAGGGTTGCATTTGAAAAAAATCATGTCGAGGGTGGTTTCAGCCACCCCTGAAGGGCTATATTTTTCACATTACTTGCAAAATGTAGGTAAATACATTTAAAAGTTGACGTGTCTCGGGAATTTTTTGAAAAATCATTCACCACCCCGCTAGCGAATATATTCCAGTTAAAGTCTCCACCGTGTATATTGTATGTATTTATCAGCAATGACGAGATTTAGCCTGTTAAGTTTCGCCACCTTTTCAAAACAATATTGTCCGAGGTTCTGCCCAGGCCGCAGTGCATAATTAGCTGCCTCGATTAGCTTTCCAAAACATAATGGGGCCGGAAAGTTTTGAATTAACGCGGATTCGATCGTGCACGGTGACCACTACATAAGTTTATCCATCGTCACCACTTTTTTCTCCCTTGTCTCTTACACTTAAAACTTATGTTCATTAACGTTAAGGCCCTTTTGGATTATCCCACTGCTGCCATGTAAGAAATAATCCAAAAACAAATCAAATATAGACGTATATTGGCGAATTCAGAGGTACATAATAAGCTTGTCGCGAATAATATTACATGACTGCTCTTTGTTGTCCAAGCATCCGCCTAACGCTGGAAATCCACCACTCCTTGGGACGTGCTGAGTTGGCATCTCGCTCGTCCCGAAACCCATAGCATCAAGGACCGGCATCGGCCCGCCTACAGCAGTTCTTGTGATTTCCAACATTCGGTTATTCATACTCAGCACATTTTCTTTTAAGATAATCATGAGACAATTATATGTACATAACGATTATTATTACGTAGAATAGTAACTTGATATTAGAAATAAATATACGGGGTGTTATCCGCTGCATTTCATTATTCCTCCTCCTTAAGAGCTGTCTTAAGAGACGAAAGACGGCGATATAGTAGGATTCGAACCTGCGTTGCCTTGGCTCGGGATGCTCTCTTCTTTTGTTGTTGGCGTTGCTTTGGTAAATGCAACCTTAAAGTTGAATGGTTGTTTTCTTGATCTGCAGTATACAAAAAGAATAACAAGAAGTATAATGAAGATAATAATTGCGAACGTGATGACGGGGATCCTCTAGGTTATCTTCTGGGAAGTCTTGAATCTTGAGGGGTTGTAGGGAGTGAATATTTTTGTAGAGAATGGACATACTTTGTCATGTTTAACAGTAGTAGTTAGATTTGAATGAAAATCCATTTGTGGTAACAAGATCGAAGGATATTTCTCCTTATGGGGTAAATTAATAAATATTTGATTGTCATAGGATATGGAACAATTGATAGAAATTGTGATTTCTGTGGGATATTGAACTTTGACATGTCTTATAGCATTAGGACAAGATTCGGTGATATCGATGGGGTCGCCTAGAACTGGTACTAGAAGTATCTTGTTCTGGTCGACTGGTTGTAGAATTGGGGTTAATAGTTGTATTCCCACGGTCGGACAGGTTCCTGTGTTGAGATGTTTCAGCATATTCGGAACACAGTCTTGTTGATGAGTTGTTGTTGGAGTCACTGGGGATAAAAATACGTCTTCTTGTATTGGGCATTCCATGTCCATTCCCAAGTAGTTGGTAAGGCTCAAGAGATAATAGGGATGGGGTGGTATTACGGTTTGATATAGGATCGGAACTGGTAGAACGTGATAAAGGACAAAATTTGTCTGTTGCAAGATTGAAATCTTTATAGTAAACATAACATCCATATTTTCGCTTATTATTGATTTCAATTGTATAAGAGGATAATAGCTTTGAACATTTTTGAAATATAGTAATTGATTTGAATCGTAAAGATTTTCTAATTATTTAATTAAGAGCAACAAATCTTTAGGTGGTAATATAAATTTTGATAAGATATGAATATAACTTAGGTTGATTGCTTCTTCCAAATCGTTGAAATAATTTTGAATAATATTTAGGTTAGTTTTAAAACATAGAATTTCATCAGATCTGACACGTACATTTTTAAGTGCAATATTAAAAGTACAGAAATAAAAAATGTAATCTTGATGTAAAAGTAAAAGATTCTCAATAGGTTTTAAATTAATTTTTGACGACATCTAAGTAATGATAATAATGACATCTAAGTTTATGAATGTTGCTATCCTAGAGTCTCGTAATGACTAAAGTGGTTCTTGCCGTTCTCCGCAATTATATCATTGACTATAGCTAACTTTAACATTTGCAAATGTCTTAAAATATTGAAAGACTGAGAGAAAGATTGAAAGTTTACGAATTCTGCAATATTAGTATTTTAATGATTTGCTATGAAAAGCTTCTCCTTCAAGCTTCTACTCATTTTCTAATTATATTTATTGCCACTATGCAGGAAGAATGAATTTAAGGGATGTTTTTCATCAAAAATATAAGCTTTAGAGTTTGTATATTATTTAGAGTTAATATAATCTTCACATATTGCCTTTTAACGATTTGTTTGTGTACGCTATTTCGTTTATTAAATTCATATTCTCGTTAACAACGCCATCAAAATAAAGTCGCTCCGCGTTTGGGCTTTTCTTCACTATTTGGAAAAGAATACCTTCAATGTTCTCTTTGTTGTTTCGGATATCCAAGTTTTGCTATGCTATAGCCTTGTAATAATTCGCTAAAAAATGTGTCTTCTCAAAGCTTCTACTAATTTTCCAATAGTATTTATTGCCACCGCAGAGAGGATGCGGAGAGCATGTACTTCATAAAAGAAAATATAAACTGTATCTGGTCGCAATGGTAAATAGTTCTTATCGTAATGCACACCCTCAACGCGGGAGAGCACTTTTTCATTTTTCACCACTTCTTATCGGGAATTATGGTGTGCAAATTATGTCGATTACTATTTACAACTTTGAAATTTGCAAAATATTTTAACACATAATTTAAAGATATAACTCAGTAAGTGTAGATTTTATATATTTTCTTAGTTTCGCAGAATGAAACATTGAACTCTTAAATACGTAAGAAAAATGTCAGAGAATTCTACTATTTACTCTTTGTGATTCAGCAGCTTCTTGGTCCAAATGTCTCAGCGAAATTAAGAGTTCAATTGCGTTGACAACGGAAGCACTCATTACCTGAGACACTAGTGAAACGTTCATTTTTAGAAACTATCTAGGATGAAAATCAATTCGATTCGGTTTCAACAATTGGGCTCTTTATTCCAGCAGGGGCTGTATGATTGCATTTAAAATATGTATGTACTAGAAAAGGTGACAAAAATAATATACTTGATAAACGTCATTTATCTTAGGGCAAAATACCCAGTTATTGGCATCTTAAGCAGCTTGCTTCTATAGTTTGCTCTTTTCCACAATTAAAAATCGAGTAATTTAGAAATCGCTTCGGTTACGACAACCATGATCATTTTTCTACAGAATGAACTATAAAAAAGGAAATAAAAAAGTTAGTCATATAATTTAAAAATAATGTTTTTGTCTCTAATGTAGCATTTCCCAGTTATTGGCAGTAATTTCTAGTTCTGACATAGGCATCAACTTATGGGCAGCCTATATGAGTTAAATGTTTAATGGATTATTTAAGTACTGTCCTATTGCAAAACTCTAAATTTCAGTTATTATGAAGGTTAATCTAATAGGTACAAATTGATGGCTCAATTTGTACCATTAACATTAAAATAACTTTATACACAATAAAGTTATGTTAATGTTAATGGTACAAATTTATGCAACAAAACTTTATTTTTACTTCCATTAGGTAGTATACATTTGGTAAAGTTCAGGTACAAGAACATTAAGATTACACTACTATAGCAGAAATAAGCCTAAACTCTGAACTAACCTGGTAACATGCTAATGAACAAAACAAGAGTAAATTTTGATACTAAATGAACCGCTACTTAGGTACGCAAAATTTACATTTATAAAATTCTTGGTATGTACTCTGCTTTTTTAGACATTTGGCATGATATGCCCTTGAACATGTTTGGCATTTTACACCATAATTAATTAAAGTTTTTTGTGCATATAAAACAAAGTCCTTTGTTGCATATCACATTATTAATAGGAAGCCCCGATTTAGACGTTGATGGATCACTACTATCTGTGGGTGAAATTTTATTATTTTCCGTGGAAATTAGGTTTCTAACATGAGTCTGTTTCTGTTTTGGTATTGTCCTCAGTATATTTATTCTCAATATGTTTCTTTTCGTTATTTTCCAGTGGACCCGAGTTTTTTATTTTCTTTGTCTTTTTTTTTTCATGTCTTTCTTTTCAAGTTTTTCATGTTTTTCTTCTATCATTTCAAGTTTTCTTATATTTTCAATGGAACTTAAGTGTTTTATGTGCTTTGACTTTTCACTGGCTATCTTTTTTTTCTCTGACACGCACCCTTTCTTCTTTCTCTTTTTCTTTTTCTTCTTTTTCTTTCTGTTTATCTTCATATATATTTTTCCAACCACTAGAAGATATTACGAAAGGTAGTCTTTCTACCTGTCTCTTATTTTTTCGTTCAGGAGTTTTGGGCCACATTAGACAATCCTTCAATTCAGAATATGTTCTAGAAGTCTCCTTAATTGATTGGTTTATTCTATCTAGATCAGAACTGGGTCGATTATTCTCGATATGTTCACGAGTTTCGATTACGTGAGTATTTTCAATATTAGGGGTGGACTGATCATTCACGGTGGATGCAAGAAATTTAGTGATATCTACCTCAATATTAGTGACGAACGGCACGTTTACGTTGGATTCAAGAATGTCATTCACGGTCGATTCATACATTTCTGGGACGTCTTCTAATTCAATGTGTTCTTCTTCGTTAAGAACGTCGATTATTATAGGCATATCTTCAAAGTATTTCTGTAAATTCACTTACATCATTAGCTGTACATTCTACTTGGATGATGGATTCATTCTGATCTTCTACTATAACATTAGTGTTGTTTAATGGTTTAAGCTTTTTACAGATATTAAAAAGATTATGTCTTGAAGTTTGGTTGGCCCGACAATATTACAGAAATCTTGATATCGTAAACTGTAATCGTTATTTAAGTTACCACGTTGGCCTTCATCTTTTTTGTTTTTTCCCAAACACTTGCTGAAACCAATGGCATTGGGATCCCAAGGAACTAGACCACAAACCCTAAAACCAATTTTTATGTTCGATTGTTTTAAACTGTTAAGACTCTTTGTAGTATAGGAGCAAAATGTTGTTTATTCAGCTGAACTAGTGGATTATGCCTTCTCCACTCCAATACTGCCTACTTCCATCGTGTTTTTAGGGGTTTGAAGCAAGCAACATCGGCGGGTTGCAGAATTATTGTTGCGTTCGGATATAACGCAATAAGAATTATATCTAATTTAGTACATAAACTACGTATCTCGTATATTAGATGGGTTTCGTGGCCATCGAGATATTTATGAAATATATTTGAAATATATCCATAGAATACCTTCGATTTCATCCATCCCTTATCGGTCATACCAATGTCCCAGTTATCTGGAACACTAGCAGCAATACTTGCTGGAAGGCGTTTATATGGATATATGATCATGGGTGGTGTCATTGAATCAGACGCGGAAAAGGTGAACATTACTGTCAGATTAGGTTTTGCAACCCCTTGGTCCACTTCATATGCATTTTTTGTTCCCTTTGGGGCCAAAACTTTCTCTTCTTTAGGGCACACCAAAAAAACAGGTTTCATCCCCATTAATAACACTTGATGCATCTTGAAGGATATTTGCAAATTTTTTTTCCTCAAGGTAACTTTCTACTTTCCTAAACCAACATCTTATGTCCTTTTCAGACACATTAGCACTCGATGGTGTAACGCCTTCGGGAGTCCTGTGCACAAGCAAAGGATGTCTCTTTAAAAATGCTTCATACCAGTGTTTGCCTGGAGTATTCTCTTTGAAAGGGTTTGGCCGAGGATTTTTTGTAAGCAGAAAAAAATTTACTGCTGACTGATCATCTCGCCTCCGTGGAAATCCTTTTCTGTGACTTTCCAAAACCCATTTTTCTAATAAATCTTCTTCATTTTTTTGTTAAAATCGGGACAGGTATGGACCTGTCCCCCAATGGGGTGGGCTTTATAAATTTGTCCCCCATTCGGTACTGAAGGGTCTGCCGTGATATGCTGTACTTTTCTGCAGCTGTAGATTTAGGCATTCCATTGTTTACAGCTTCAATAGCATTTTGAAGTGCCTCTTCGGTGTATAATTGACGGTATTTAGAACTTTTCTTAACCTTCGGCATTTTTTTATTATTTCATTCTGCAATAAAATAAAATATATATAGGGTAAAAGACCCAGTAATTGGCACTTTAAGCGAGTGGTACCCGTGCATTAGGCATAACATAGAAGATGAACATAATATTTTCTCAAAAAGAAAATTGTGACAGTTAGTCAATCTTTAGGAGTTTTATTGCCAATAAAATGTTTTAAATTAGCTGCAGGTCTATTATTGTTTATTAATGCTTTTCCAAAAAGATATGAAATGCTATAGTTATTGGCACCGATCAGCAGTAATTGGCACATATGTTGCTGTAGTCATTGGCACGCAACTCTAGCTATTGGCACCTAGTTTATTGCAGTTATTGGCACAACTCTCTAGTTATTGGCAACCGTTTAGCAGTAGTCATTGGCATTGAATGAATTTTAAAACAACAATGATTAAAACACATTTTAAAAATTAAATCTCTGTCCTATTTGACACATTTATTGCACATTTTTTATTTTATAATCACATTTTTTTTTGGCACACTTGACAAGTAAAATACTCTCTATATAATTTTTTTGTTTTCCAAACATTTATAATGGTACATTCTAGAGCAGTTTTGGCACCGAATACGAAAATTAAATAATGTGGCATTCTTAACACAGATAAAGCAGAGCCCCTTATTCAGTATTATATTATTCTTTGGTGGATTTTGCTTTTTGGCCTCGATTTGTACTTCATGGTCACTCCGTACATCTGGTATATCTAACTCAGTCTTTTTCGCCCCTTTAAAAAATTAACAAATTTAGTGTGTGGAATTGCATTCACATATTTTGTTTACTAACCTGGACCAACAATTGAATTCTTTGGTTCTGTAATTACTGACGTTAGGTTTTTCACATGTGCACGTTTTTTCATAGGATTAGGATTTGCCGCCTTTGCAACTGCAATCAATTCTCTCTTCCGTTTATTTTCCTCCTTCTTCTTCTCCTTTTCAAGTTTTTTGGTTTCCTTTTCTTCATGTATTTTTTTCCACCCACTGGAAGTAATTACATATGGAAGTCTTTCAGTTTGACGCTGGTTCTTGCGTTCTGGTGTCTTTTGCCAGAGCAAATGTTGTTGGAGTTTGTTATGGGCACCAGTATGATTATTAAAAACATGTGGGACACTATAATCTAATTTGCCAGTCTCCAACTCTATATTATTAATTTCAGGTTCTTGGGAATTGTCCCTCGGAGTTAACTGGCCGGTTTCATTGTTACTACATTCGCCTAAATACTCTTAACAGGAGTGACATTCTCCTTATTTTCTAATTCGGACTGTAGAAGAAAGTATTCTGAATTATTTGTTCGAACAGTCTGGTTACTAATAGATAACTCAAATTCTTCGGTGTAACCATGTGGGAGGGTTTTGTTCCTAGAAATTAAGACACCTGATGTCGATGGCTGATTGGTGTCCTCTATTATTTCTCTGGCAGTTAATTCTTCATAAATAATTTCATTGCCATCATCAAATACGACCTCCATATCTTGGATGTTATCTTCAGTCAGAATCTCATGGTGTTCTTGAGATTCACTTAAATCAGCATCGTAAATTCTGATTACAGGATCATTAACTTCATGCTCGGCTTCATGTATATGCATATCCTGGATGTTATCTTCAGTCAGAATCTCATGGTGTTCTTGAGATTCACTTAAATCAGCATCGTAAATTCTGATCACAGAATCATTTACTTCATGCTCGGCTTCATGTATGACACCGTCTTCATCTTTTTGAACTTTACGAAATATTTTTAATAACAGCTTAAAGTCTTCAGTTACTGTGTTGTTTCCACTATATTCCTTTAGTTGCTTTAATTTTTCAGGTCCCACAATATTTATAAAATCATCACACGTCAAAGTGCCATTTTCACGATTAATTGTATCCGAATTTGTGGGCCTCTGCATGTCTTTACCAAGGCATTTGGTAAAATTAATGTTGTCCACATTCCATGGACACAAGCCGCAAGTTTTAAATCCATTATATATTGAAGATGTTTTAAGAGTAGACAAAGCATCTTTCAATATCGGCGCAAAATGTACTTTTGTCAACTCAAGAAAAGGATGATTTCTTCGCCATTCTAGAACTGCCAATTTCCAAGCATTCTTCAACGGTTTAAAACAGCTGACATCGGCTGGCTGAAGGATTCTAGTTGCGTTAGGGTAGAGGGCAATGAGAATCACCTGCAGTCTAGTACATAAAGTACTAAGTTCATATGTCATATGTGTCTTATGGCCATCGACAAAAAGGATTATCGGAAACTGGATTTCTTGTTTGACAAGATGAGGATAAAGCACATTCGATATATATTCAACAAATACCTCCGACTTCATCCAACCATTATCGCTGGTTCCAATACCCCAGTCATTTGGGACACTATTAACTATATTGGTCGGAAGTCTTTTATAAGGGTATATCACCATGGGTGGGGTAATAGCACCTGATGCCGAGAAGGTGAACATCACTGTAAGGTTAGCCTTTGCAACCCCTGATCTACTTGATATACATTTTTCGCGCCACGGGGAGCAATTACTTTGTCTTCTTTGGGACATAACAAGAAGCATGTTTCGTCTCCGTTAAACACCCTGGTAGGATCCTTATGTATATCAAAATATTGTTTTTCTTTCAGGTATTGCTCTATGTTGCAGAACCACTTCCTGATATCTTTTTCAGAAACATTACTGCTGGCTTTGGAGACTGCTTCTGGAGTTCGCTTCGCTAAATTTGGGTGTCGTTTCAGAAAAGCCCTGTACCAATGTCTTCCTGGATTATTGTTTTTAAAAGGAGTTGGCCTCGGATTGCCATCTAGAAAGGCTTTCACAGAAGCCTGTAAATCGTCCTTTCTCCTAGGAAACCCCTTCTTGTGACAGTCAATAATCCATTTTTCTAGTATGTTCTCCTCTTCTTGGGTTAAATAGGATGATGGACCGTGACCAACTTTTTTTAAATTTTTCGCTTAGTCTATGCTGAATGGTTTGTCTGGGAATCCCAAATGTAATAGATGCCCGCTTTTTTGACATTCCATTCTTAATCTCTGCTAGAGCCTGCTGCAATGTATCTTCATCGTACCTCTTTGTATATTTTGTCTTGTCTTTCACTTTAGGCATTTTTTTATCCTCTAAAAATACATTTCCTTGTTAACTAATTAAAAATTATGCATTTTGGTGCAAGTATCTCAAATAATAAGTTTTTTGACAAAACACCCACCACTTAATAATGAATCAAATGAATGTCACAGTTGGCTGCCGATCACTGAGACACCACGAAATAGTAAGTGTATTAGTTATTGGCACAAGTGCCAATAACTGCATATGTGACATTTTCTGAACCCAGTAGTCGGCACCCCTAATAAAAAATATTTAAGTGGAATATTATGCTGATTTCAACGAAAAAATAATGTAATAATGGCCCCTATATATAACAAAAACAAAAACGGGGAATATATATCAACCAGTTACTTACAATTGAGCCCGAAAATGGACACCTTTCTAATGAACATTTTAACATAAAGGTTGTGGATTGGTATTACAGTGTTAGTCAATAGCGCCATCTTCACAAAATTAGCTAAATGAAGCATTTTGCAGTGAAGAAACCTTTATAAAAGCAAAATAAATATGCATGTGCCAATAACAGGGTCAGTGCCACCTACTGGGTCCTTTACCCTATATAGGTACATCTGATTATTGATAAAATCTGAATAATCAGAATAGTGGTATAGGGCAAATATATTAATTTTGTTGCCAATAGGTCGCCGTTAAAATAAAAAAAATATGTTGAATGATTGTACTGTCAATAACTGCTGCACGCAAAATATGAAGTAATCCAATTATTGGCCAGACGTCAATAACTACTCCCTCAAGTTATTTGATACCTAGTATTCGGCATCCGTAAAATTAACCTAACATGCCACATATTCTGCTAAATATTGATTGAAAATGACACCCGTATGCCTTAATTCTGTATATATAAAGAATCAAAACTGAATAAGGTTAATGAAGGTTATCTACATACCTTTAGGGAATTCACGTTCCTAAACAAAAGCACTTAAATTCTCCACTTGCATTAACACTAGAAATCTCAAAAGAGTCCTTTGGATCCCATGCGCCTGGATATGTATAAATCTGTATTACCGACTTAATAGACAGTGCCATCTTTACGATTTTTGATCAGCTTAAAGTATCCTAATATGAAGAAACCTGATCAATTACAAATAGTAATGGAAGTGCCAATAACTGGGTTGATGCCAACTATTGGGTCTATTACCCTATTTAAGCAGCAGAAATTCCAGAAAATCGTGATTTCACGTTTGACAACAATTTCCCATCTATAAATATCAGAACATGGGAACTATGAAGAAATAAGGACCAAATGCTCGTTGAAAACCAAATCTTAAATGGGAAGACGAACACCTTCAATTTGGGATAGCATTTTTGTTAATTTTCGCCACTTATCGGGAATTACGGTGCTGTGCAAATTGGTTTCGTCAAAGAGTAGTTCTACGTTTTTCAAGTGATTTTTCCCGTTCTCCGCAATTATATAAATGACTAGAAAAGGTAAGCTGACACTATCGCGTCAAACTTACTATTTCAGTGAGGCAAGTTAGGTTTTCATAAATTTCACTTATATTTCATAAACATGTATGGGTCTGATGTCCTATAATAAACATATAAGTAAATATGATAAAAGGAAATTAGTAATTTGATACATAAAATTGTACCGATTTTGTACATGTTTTATTAGATTTTTTTGTCAGTCTCTCTTGTAAGATATCAGTTGGAAGTATCACTATTTATTAACTAAATACGATATGATAAGAAAATAAAAAGAATGAGAAAGTTTTTTATAACAAAAATATGTGATGCGGTGTGTGAAAAGGTACCAGATGTCGGAAAAGTGAATTTTGGCCTACATCCCAAAACGCAGTTTCAAGTCGAAAAAATGTATCGCCCATACTAGCTATGCAATATATATATATCGATAGAAATATATCGAAATATAGATATACACACATATCATACTGCAGGATCTGTAGGCACATATTCGCAGGACATCATACCAAAATTTCAGCCGGATTGGAGCAATAGAAGACGAGATATCGATTTTTTTCTCAAAATTACGATTTTACATATTGAAACTTTGCCTGCTTTCCGTTCGAGTTATATTAACGCTACAGACTTCATTTCTTTTTAAAAATGAAGCGAAATTGATGCTCTATCGAAATCTGACCTCTACCCGAAAACAGTTGTACCGACATCTGCTACCTTTTCACAGACTGCATTACATATATTTACAAAAAAAAAAAAATTAATAATTCAATTATATAAAAAAAAATATATTTTTTCGATTATGGTGGTGGAGGCAACATATTTGGCATTGAACACATGTAGCCGATGTCGCCGGTTCGGCCTCGAAAGCGGGGCGTCCACGAGGGCGGATCCTTCGGGCGCGTTGGCGAGAGGGCCATCGGGGCGAGTCCGGCCCTGTTCCGTCGGTGGCGCCTGTTCCGGCGTAGCGCTGTCGTAAGCGTCCTCGGTCGCGGCGATCGGCTCGGTAAAGGTATGATTCCGTAGCCGACTCCACGCAGCAGCAGCAGCAGACGACGTGTCGCGGCGACACGTCATGGCGTCGTGTCGCTTCAGTCATGATTTCAAACCCGACTGCAGACGGCAACAACAGACGGCAGCGACGCCGAATCCAGTTGGTTCTGAGTGTTCCGTGAGACAAGATGTCTGACGTGTTTGAGAATAGTGATCGCGATTTACTTTTGTATTTTTTGTTAGAAGAGTAAGAAGATGATGATGACTTGTTTCTATTATACAAAAAAAGACGAAAAGCCACACGTCCTATGCTGAAATGCAGAGCAAGTGAGGGGAAGTTATTCAATACTGATCAATAAGCATTTGAAAAGCGATGAGAAAGAATGCAGAGCGTATTGTCTTTTAAATAAAACAGTTCGATTTTATATTAAGTTTAATCCGAGAAGAAATCGAGCCAAAGAAAATAAGTGCTATAAATGCTGAACAAAAATTATTTTGAACATTGAGGTAAGTCAGTAATTTACCTATTATTATTATACGTATGTATTGTAACGTTTTATTTATTTCGGGTTCGTGAGGTGTGAAAAATTAAACTCGCACTTTTAAACTAACACTATTTATTTAATTAATACAACTACGGACTAACACTATTTTAACTACACTAATTTATTTTTATACAATTTATATTAGAGCGTTGTACGGAAAGCCGCGCCGATATTCAAATAGGAACTGCTGTCGCGCGTGGATAATACTCCGCGTTATATACACCTATAGAAGGGTCGCGTATCTACCAGAAACCTTTAGCGCGCGAAGTCGAACCGCCGCGAAGAATCGTGGCGTTTCTGGGCGTCCTACGTCAGCACAGGTTATCGGCTGCTTTGGTCAGCCGGCGTCAAAACAGGCAGGGGCGGACTGGCCCAGCGTTCGTAACAGTATTATAACCCATGTGAACTGCATCCACAAAATCGTGTTCTTCTTCTTGATCGATTTGGTCGACACGCATGGATAAATCAGTGGGTCCTGGTGACACCACCTCGGTACTCGTAGGAAAATATGCGCATGTCGTGTAATATACAGGCCCTGGTACATAGCCTAGTGCGCTGGTTGTTCCGGTTGTACTAATAGGAGAGTATGCATCTGACTGGAAATCATCCGGTGCATTGCCTGGTCCGGTGAGTCTTGATGACGCTGCTGAAGCTCGCCCTGGTGACGCTGGTCTTGGCCCTGGTGACGCTGGTAACAGGAGAGTATGAATGTCGTGTAGAATTTTGACTATATGGTGGGGATGGTGTGTACAATTCTGAGGATGTTGACGCACGATCGTTCGACGATGAATCATAATGTGAGAGAGATGAAGATGTGCTTCTTCCGGATGAGCGACTCGCTGCCATAATCTCGTACTATGAAAGAACTTCACACAAATGTTTCTTTTGCGTTTGCTTTTTCATACGGTGTTAAATTATGCAAAATTTCACCAATATGTCTACAAAATAAATCAATATCATCATCCATCCTTTTGACAATATTTTTATATAGTGTCTGTCTTTCTTCGTCTTTTTGTTTCCATATTTTCAAAAATGTGTCTTCAATTTTCTTTTTGTTAGATGTTCTTGCCTCGACAACTTTAGGCACCTCTTCAGTTGCTTCGGCGGCAACTTCAACTTCCTGGGCAGTACATTTTTGCTGAATATTATGGCGATGGTGGTGTGGTAAGTAAAGCACTTTAATCGGTTATATGTACAGTTATTTATTTACATATTTACAAGATATGAGAGACCGGGGAAGTCCGGTAAAACGCGGAGATAAGACTCCGGTCTGGAGCCGGTGAACGGTAGAGATGAACTGACGGACTGACTGTCCGAACGGAAAGTAAAATCCCCTAAACCGATAATTAGACACAGACCTATTTAGGTAGGTTCCCCGAAACCAGTCTCCAATAAACAGTTGTAAACTGCATTAGGGGAAATCCCAACCGCAGGTCAGTTTGGGAAAACCAAACTATTATGCGGGTGTTTTTAACAGAAATCAAATAGGCTGTACCACGTATTTACATAAATCTACAAACGGTATATGCCGAAACGTGAGAATTAGGGTTTTACAGAAATATACATAAATAGGTAGGTATCTACCTACCACGTACATAATTCAACTAAAATTAGACGCTACCTATTAAACAATAATAGGCCCTACAGTATTATTACTAGATATAACCGTGTCTTGTTCCTGTTCATCAACACTAACATTTTCATTATTGTCATCAAGTTCCTCTTGTGACTTAGGGATGCTCGGGCGCAAACTACTCACCGGAAGTACACAGCCTACTTGTTTCTCGTGGTTCATATACGATTTTTTCTCACACCCACCAGAAAGTACGTTCTACGTACTATTCTTTGAATAAATATGTGAGGATGTTCCGGAAAAAATTCGTCAATGGGCCCGAATTCAAAATATATCTTTTCTATTTATATGCGGAGAAGTTCCGAAAAAAAATTCTTCAATGCGCCCGAGCATCCCTAAGTGGATAATATATAATTCTCATGATTTCATCATGAGAACGTCAACACCGGAAAAACCGTGTTTTCACGGCGTCGAACATTTCTTTTTATTTTTGCTAATTGGGCGAGTTATTAACTCCCCCCACGGTGCCATCCCCCCGCTAGGATGAGTGACGCAAACAGCGGTTTCCAGTGCGAGTGCGGGAAGAGCTTCGATACGAATGCTGCTTTATTGAAGCATAAAAGATATTATTGCCGTGGTAACAACGTGAGCTCAGTCTGCGATGAGTGCGACCGGGAATTTAAATCCTTCGCCGGGTTACAGCAGCACCGAAGGAAAGCCCACGCGGAAGACTACAACGCGGAAATGGAGAGCCGGGACCGGAGAACATTTCGTTGCTGGTCTGCCATGGAGAACTTGGACTTTGTCCGGGTGGAGCTGGCATACGAGGGGACCAACATCAATAAATACCTCTCTATCCGTTTCCCTGACCGCGGCATCGAGTCAATCAAAAGCCACAGGCGGTCTAGGGAATATTGCTCGTTACGCGAACGGATAAGTTCCGAACAGGAAGAGGCCGACGATCAAGCCTCCCCCAGGACGCCCCTGCAGGTCTCCCTTCGCCCTCCTCTCCAGTAGACGAGGTATTTGAGACGTCAGGCTCCCCTCCCGCTCCAGAAGTGCCAGCTGCAAGTCCTCCTCCTGTCATCTCTACGAGGACGAGATCCACGCCGAGGCCAAGGCCCTCCGCACCTTCCGCTGTGGGCCGCCGTCGATTTGCTGCCCCCCATCCCCCGTACGGCTACCATCGCCACCTCATCGCAGAACCAGATCCACAACTGTAAGCAGAGCCCCGAATGCCGACCCCGCTCCACCCGTTCCTGCAAGTCAGCGGCCGACCCAACGGCCCCACTCTCCTCTTCAGGAGCACAGAGCCCCCGACCCCTTCGCCTCCACCATCGCCGGAAGCGCCTGCACCAGAAGAGTTGGATGTCGTCTGGAATTACATTAGATATGTTTTAGGTACGCAAACCATCGATGAGGACACAAGGGCCCTGATGGATCCTGTATCCTCTTCGACGTCCCCCCCGCCCAGGGAGACGCTCAAAGACTTATTGAATTCTTTCTATAATTTAATTATAGGTCAGTTGCGTCTCCCTGCTCCGAGAAGTCGGCGTCCGGGGCCTCGGACACCCCCTGTACGGCGTGACCAAAAAGTACAGGGAGTGTCAGAGGCTCTGGAGGTCTGACCGATCTAAATTAGCCGACGACACCCTCTTCCAGGGTGTGGACTCGACGCCTGGAGTGGACGACTTCGAGAACCTCTATAGAGATATCTACGCGTCGTCCCCTCCAGACGACGAGCCCATTACTAAGTATGTGTCCCATGATGTTGCCATCTATACCCCCATAACGTTGGAAGAGGTTGGCACCATGATGGGACTAAAACACTCAGAGGCTAAAGGCCCTGATAACGTTAGCATTAAGGACCTGCGCAAGATTGGGAACGTGCGGCTGACCCTCCTTTTCAATCTGGTTTTACTGGCTTCTCTTATTCCAGACGCTTGGAGGGTCAACCGCACGATCCTAATCCCCAAAAATGGAGCTGACACGTCGGTGGTTGGGGGATGGAGGCCCATCACTATCTCGGTGATCGCCTGCAGGATTTTCAATAAGATTTTGGCAAAGAGGTTTTCCCGTCTCCCGCTTCATCCAGAACAACGTGGTTTTAGGGACATTGACGGGACCCTCGCCAACATCTTGATCTTGCAGGCGATCATTAAGGATCACAGGGCCCGAACCATCCACCATTCCATCACCACTTTAGATTTAAGGAAGGCCTTCGGCACGGTCTCTCATCACAGCATTTTGAGAGCGCTGAAAAGATTCCGTGTCGAAAGCAAAATTACAGCATTGGTGGCCGATTTGTACGACAACATAACAACAAATATCCATATTGGGGGTGCCGTCTCGGGAGCCATCCCCATCAATCGGGGCGTCAAGCAGGGCGATCCGTTATCACCTTACCTTTTCAACTTGGTAACGGACGAACTGCTTGACGTCCTGAAGGCGAAAGAGGCGGGCCTCACATTAGAGGGTGAGAAGTTTGTGGCGTTGGGCTACGCGGATGATCTGGTGCTTTTGTCTGGGGGTAAGAGAGACATGCAGCTCCTTATCCGTTATACGGAGCATATGCTCCAACGGAGGGGCATGTCTCTCAACCCTGACAAATGCACCAATTTCACTACGAATCTGCTGCCCAACGCCCGCAAGCTTTATGTTAGTACTACGGCCACCATGGTCACTTCCGGTGGACGCATTCGGGCCATTGGGGTGAATGACACCTTTAAATATCTAGGCTTTTCGATTTCTTATGCAGGGGTTAAGAGCCAGTCTCTCACGCAATTACCGACCCAGTTGTCCAGGATAGAGAGGGCTCCTCTCAAGCCTCACCAGAAGCTTGTGATCCTGAAATAGTTCCTCCTGCCCAGATACATATATGCCCTTCAGAGCCCGGACACGGCGCTCAAGGCTCTGCGCGGGGTCGACCGGCTGGTTCGGCTCTCCGTCAAGAAGTTCCTCCACCTGCCCACCTCGACTCCGAACGCCGCCCTGTACGCCCCCGTTCGCCAGGGAGGACTGGGGATTATGTCCATGACGACAAGAATCCCCGGGATCCTCCTTGGTAGACTGGGGCGTTTGCAAGCGCGCGATGAACAACAATTAAACGCGATGCTTAGGGCGGAGTTCATTGTCAGGTGTGGGGAGCGTTGGCGGGGCTGGACCAGAGAGGCAGGACCTACTGCGCAGACGTCGAGCACCTTTTGGAGGGATAAGCTTGAGGCCTCCATATCGGGAGGGGGCTGTGGCAGGTTGGGGGGATCAGCAGCGGCTTCCCGATGGATCGAATCCCCCCGTCCTATTGGAACGGGAGGGATTACATCGGGGCCGTGCTGCTACGTTTGAACCTTCTCCCCACTCAGGAGGGGTTCACAACAGATCCCCTAACACGTGGTGTAGGGCGGGATGCCGGCGGCGTGAGACGGTGAGTCATGTCCTTCAGGGTTGCCCAGCGACCCATTACCCTAGGATTCGTCGACACGATAGGGTGGTGGAGTCGCTGGGCAAACTTGCCAGGAAAGGGGGCTGGCTTGTAGAGGTCGAACCGCGCTTGCGAGATAGCAGCGGAGAGCTCTACAAGCCGGCCCTCATCCTGCAAAAGGACGGACGCACCCTCGTCGCCAAAGTCGGCATTCACTGGGAAGGCCCAGCCACGTTGCGTACTTCCTACACCACTAAAGTCGCACGCTACAACCGCCCGGCCTTTATGGAGGCCCTTCGGGCTAATTATCCCTCCGAGAATGTCCGGGTTCTTGGGTTTGTGTTAGGGGCTAGGGGGGATGGTGTCAGGATAATGAGAGTCTGGTGAGCGAGCTATCAATCCCACGACATAAACTGGAGTCGGTGATACATGACGTAGTGAAGGGCGGGATCAATATCCATGCATCCTTCTCTACGGTTGTGTGGGCGAGATGACTGGTCTTTTAATTTTTCACTCCCCCTCGTAACAGTAATTTCTCAAATATCGTTAAGCCAGGCCCGAATGAATTCCAGCAGAGGTCTTCATTCGCACCTTGTTAATGTATGTTTCTGTTTGTTTACACATTGTAAACTTTAAATTGTCCTGTGTCCTTATACAATAGTTTTAATATTCGACTTTGTTCATATTTTATTTATACAACGTTTATACATTTTTTATTTGTCATTCTAACCTCGTTTTGAGGTTAGAATGACAAATAATTTTTACTCAGATAGAACGCATTTTTTATGAAAAAGATTGATAGGACATTTTCCATCAGAATTCTACTTAAAATATGACTATATGTAATTTTTCCGTTTTCAAATTTTGAATTTTCCAGAATGATGTCCGCCATATTGAATCCGCCATCTTGGATTTCAGACTTTTTTCACCAGGAATAACTCAAAATGTTACTAAAACATGAAATTACATAAAAAAAGAATAATTACAAACTCCTATTTACTTTTTATAATGAAAAACGCGCCATTTCTTGAGAAATCCGGCCACCATTAATACTAGAGAAAAAAATCATATTTCATGAGATTTTATGCAATATCCGCCATTTTGAAAATTTCAAGTTGAGGTCGGCAAAAAAAATCATATCATCAACTCCAACTATTGCCTCCACCTCCCTCGACAATCCGGAGTAGGACTAAAAAAAATATATATAAAAAAATAATCCCCAAATTTTCAGTACTTTTCTCCATAAAGTCAGCCATATTTTTTTTCTAGAGCATTTAATCACAATTCTGAAATCGAAAGATCACATCCGAAAACATTAGGATAAGTGGTTTTTATTGAGTGAATTCATTAATTTCCCCTTCGAGATTGACGCTCCAAAAAGGACGAAAAATTGTGTCCGTTTGGGCGTTAATGGGTTAAGCCAAGTATTCAGAATATTTTACACTCCGATTGCTATATCATCAGATGTAGTTGACGATCTTATTAACAGCTTGTTGTTTGCACAATCTTCTTCGTGATGGTTACCTTGAACGTAACAGCGTACCATTCTATAGCCGCAACGATGAAAATCCCGGGGATAACATGATAAACTTTGCTCGTTTTGGTGATTTGCTAATAGTGACGGTTTCGAATTTAGAGACAAACAAAGATTTATTTTAGCGAAAATGGTGCAGTTTCATGACAAGAAGATAGTATATACTTTAGATAGAACGTAATAGAATGTGTCAAGATAGAGAATATTCATATCGTATGCGTGTCTAGAATTGTAAAAAATATTAAATAAAATGTGCAAAATAAAGGCGGGAAATTCAACTTCCTACTATATTAAAGTACATACAACGATAGTTAATAATTTTTATCACACTTGCTCGTAAATGGTGTTATCATACGCCAGCAAACTGGACTATAAGGTTTCATCATGGCCGCGGGTAATTGACATATTTTTTTAATTTTTTTCCCACTTACATAAGGTTTTCCTTAGCTTTTCAAATTAAAAATAAAAACCGAAATATTTATCCTGAGTAGTACGGCGGCGGACGGCATCCTCCATAGATGATACTCAGGATAAATATTTCTTTTTTTTTTTAATTTGAAAAGCGAAGGAAGGCCTTATGTGAGTGGGAAATAAATTAAAAAATAATATGTCAATTTACCCGCGGCCATGATGAAATTCATTAAAAAAGTCATTATGCCCGTGGGCATACTAAGGCACTTATCGACCTCGAATCATTAACCGGCAACGATATCACCGATACATTTAAAATCTCGTCGGCGCAGTCATACGCTATTAGTCCTTTCACCCATTAGACCTTTGCAGCTGATTAAGCCACCAACATAGTAAGAAAATAATGAGTAGTTCCAGCTGATTCCTGGGACTCATTTTGCTCGATGCGTTCAGCGTCCTGCTCTCCTGTATACAATAAAAATAAAAGCCTTGGTACAAACTAGGGCTTACGAGTAAAATGTTTAGCTCCTTTTGAGATTAAATCCTGGTGCGAGTCATTTGAGAGGCGATAGGTATAACTCCTATCGCAAGCGATATACGCTCTGCAGAGAATACGATCTAATCGGGATGGGATTCGAACATACTTAGGTCGTTTAGCTCGCCTCAGGAGTTAAATCTGAGCGATACGCAAGAGGTTTTACTCCTCGAGCGAGTCAGCCGAGTCGATGGTACGATTAAATCCTTCCAGGAGTTAAACCTCGAGCAGTACGGCAGGGTTTAACTGTTTAAATGTGATTTACGCATTTATAAGCGTGGGTACTGCGTGTTTACTGTGGACACCGAACATAAAAACACTAGAAATTCCACTCTAAGCTCCACTCACTAATGCACTCTCCTTGCCCCGTCCCGAATCTCATCGGTTGTCAGCGGCCGCGCTCATACCGTCTGTCTCAACGTAAAGCTGAAGTTCATTCGAGAGTCGCGGGCAGTTCGCTATACCGGACGGATATTTTATTTATTGAGAGTCAAGTATGCTTCACAAGTTTTTAGTCATTCAGTGGCCGTTGCTCTTTCCACTTACATCGATTTTAAAGTTACAGTGGGCGAAAAGTGACCCCATAACTCAAACTGTCGAACCCCCATAACCCCATTACCTCAACTTTTAGATCCTCATGTACGCAAAACTCAATTTTTCGAACCCGACAACCCTAAAACTAAAGCTCTTATGTCCCAATATCTCTATTGGAGATATTAGGGAGATATTATGAAGAGTGGTCTTGGTGGTCTTTTTTCGTTCCGGAAATAGTTATTTTGGAATTATACGCTTGCTTCAGTGTTACATTTTTTCTTCGTATTGATTGAACGGCCAATTCTAATTTTTGCTGATAGCCATTCTCCACTATATCTAATTTTATACCGGTACGTGTCTGCACCTTTCGAAATTCTACCATTGCGATTTGGGTTATCTTTATTTGGTCACCACCTTCATTTTTTGCAATGTTTAGACCTATGTCTTCTGAGGGTGCCTTGATGTCATAGAAGTCGCTAAATATTAATTCGTAAACTTGGAACGGTTCTCCGTTCTTTTTTGCTGTACGTATTAGAGAAACGTACTGATCTGGTAGGTATATCGGCCCAGATTTCTTTTGCCCTCTATATTTTTTTTCAATTAGGGAATGAGCCGCATCACGTTCATTCTGTGTATGGCCTTTTATTAGGAATTTATGTTGGATACTGTTTATGTTTAGAGTCGTAACTGCATATAGGTACATGCCCAGAAGGTATCTAAAAAGTATATTACCAAGGTACACAAAATTTTAAGACACTTTCAGAATTTCAATGAAAAATTGTGGTGACTAGGCAGGACTACAACTAACTTGTTTTTTTTTCTGTTGACCGCAACAATTGTCTGAATAAAGTATTACGTCACAGTTGGGGTAGTTTGTTTGGAGCATTTTTAAATACCTCAAAACGCATGTACCAATTTCAATGGCACCTCTATTGCCCAATGCTTCGTGCCAAATGAAACATTTTATAGATTTAATCTTTGTCACTAATCTGGAATAAATAATTAAAATAATGATCTCATAAACATTCATGTTACAAAAGCTATCTATTAGTTAAGTTATAAGTTAACTTCAGTAAAATTGTAGCGTAATTGTTGTAAATAGCAACAAATAGATTGTCTTGTCTCTTACAGTGTTCGAAATATTTTTTTCTTGTCTACTTAGTTCTTTTTCTTCGGGGTGTACCCTATTATTTTCTTCTTGTGCTAACTTATCCTCTTCGATAGCGTTATTATAGGATACGCAGTGATCGCACTGATCCTTTTTTGGAACGTGAAAACTAATATTGAATTGTGTATTAAAAATACGAAAGTATGCATCATAACTGGCTGATAGCTTATTGGTCAAATCACGCTGACTTTTATAGTTTCGATGCATCTCTGCAACTGTCAACCCACCATCTATAAATTTTCTACTAGTTTTTCCCGCAAGTAATGGCTCTCAATTCTGGGTATACTATTTATATGTGCCCGTACAGATTCTTCAATTTCTTCATCTAGTTTTGAATGATGTTTATGTGTGCCTCGCTTGTCATCTGGAGTAGCACCAATACCGTTAAAGGGCCTAGCCGGGTAAGATGGTGAAAATTGCCCCCGAAGGGTTTGGGATAAAAAAATACCCCCATTTATTACATGTAAAAATACGCCTCTGGGTAAATTTTCAGACCACTAGCGCCTCACATAACCTCAAAAAAATACATATCGATTGACGATATCTCCGGTTCTACAAACTCTAGAGGGTTCATTTTTTTTTAAAAATCTAAGTTTTTTAATGAGCTATAACGTGGTATTTTTTTTTCAAAATTTTTTGGCGCGAAATTCAAATTTGATATTTCTGTTTGAAATTTTTAAAATTAAATTTAAAAAAAAATAAAAAACGCTTAATCACGAAAAAATTTTTTTTTGTATTTTTAGCCAAAAAATATGTGTGAATTTTTTCAGGTTTTTTTCAAGTGGTAGAACGGTTAAAAAATTAAAAAACCGTTTTTTTTTTTGTTATTTTTGCCAATTTTAACGACTAAAATACGTCACCACTATTTTTTTTTATTTTATTTGCAATTCATGTCAAGACACCAAAAAGTGTTTACACACGTCAAAAAAAATATGAGTAACTATTACAAACATGCAGATTTAAACAATTAAATTGTATAAATAAAATAAAATACAGATAAAATAACTATAAGAGATGAGCGAAAAAGTAATAAATAAAAATACAAGTAGGATAAAATGGTGTAAAAATAAAAAGAAAGCTAAATATATTAGATCCTAATTTGACTAAAATCACTTGCTAAAAACTGGTTCAAATTATAAAAGGCATTTTTTAATAGATAAGTTTTTATAACTTGTTTGAACTTGACCTCGTTCAAATATCTCACATGAGGAGGGAGAGCATTAAAGAGACGCACTCCCCAGTACGAAGTACCGTTTCTTGTTTTTGTTAGTCTGCAGAAATTCGTGTCTAAATCTTAATTTTGTCTAGTATTATAACTGTGTAATTGATTTATACTCACAAATGAGTCTAAGTTTTCTTTGACATAAAGAAGACAATGCAGTACGTAAATACATGGAACAGTAAGAATATTCAAGTTGGTAAATTGATCTTTACAGTTATCTCTGTAATTTAATTTTGCCATGATTCTTATAGCTTTTCGTTGTAGGGAGCACATATGCACTAGAGGCAGCATGCCCCCATACAAGAATAGCGTAAGAAATACTCGAATTAATAAAGCTGTGATAGACTATTTTCAGTGTATGTAACGATACTTTATCAACCAAATTACGTAGAAGATATATATATTTTTTTATCTTATTACCAACAGCAGTTGTATGTTGATCCCAGGATAGTTTAGGATCAAGTAGGATCCCCAGAAATTTTATACACTGCGGATTATCATTATTATCAGTATTTCTAGGCTAAATAACATTTTCTCAGTTTTGGACGTATTAAGATTAAGTTTATTGCTATTAAACCATTCCTGGGCTTTCGATTGTGTTTAAGAAACATTTCTTAATAATTCATCTAAAGTTGAATATGAAGCAGTTAAGCTAGTATGATCAGCAAATAATACGCTGAGCACCTCATTATTTAAGGAATTAGTAAAGTCGTTAATGTATATTAAAAAAAGAGTCGGTCCTAGAACGGATCCCTGTAGAACTCCGTGTTTTACTTCTTTCGTGTTGGAACAAATATTGTTATAATTAACAAGCTGTTGACGGTTGTTTAGATAAGAAGTAATCAAGTGTATGCTTTCAGTTGAGAATTGATAGTAGTATAATTTTTGACAGAGAATATAGTGTAACACACAATCAAAAGCTTTAGTGAGGTCCAAAAATTTAGAACATATGTATCTGCCTTGTTCGAAACCCTTGTTTATAAATGACGTTAATTTATCTATTGCTAATGTTGTTGATCGCCCATTTCGAAGCCATATTGATCTGGATTAAATAAATTATTGGCATCCATGTGTAAGGTAATTTGTATTTTAAGCAAACTTTCATAAACTTTTCCGATATATGGTATAACTGATATGGGTCTATAGTTTGAGGGGTCGTTCAAGTCGTTCTTTTTGTGTATTGGTACTACTTTCGAAATTTTTAAACAGTCAGGAAATATAGAGTTGGTTATACACATATTAATTAAATTTGTGAGTGGTAGTAATATTGAATTCATGCTGCATATGCTGCATCAGTATTCTTTACACTTTCTTTATAAGACAAGCCAATGTCAGAATTGTTAATAGTGATAACACGTCAAACCATACGTTAAAAATCACTGCGAAGCGTTAATTTGCATTAAGAGAACGCTTTTCCGTACATTATGGCTGGCTGGCGTGCTATTTACACCGTTAGTGCGCATAACGTACCTTTTTTCTGCAATTAATGATTATTGAAACTAGCCAAATAGTATACTACGGTATAAATGACCTTAAATAGCTTATTATTCCATGGTGCTTAGAGCCCTCGCCACGCTCGAGTCCTAAGACCCGATTTTTAAAATTGTAAAAATTGGTCATAATTAAGAATAATTAAACAATTTGCATAAAAAACATTTATTTTTAATTTTTTCATATGACATTATATAATTTTGCCAGAGAAGTTCTTAACTAGCGTACAAAGCTATCCAAAATGGAATAATTTGATTTAATTGTTTATATTAATTAATCTTCATCGCTATCTTCATTAATCACAGGTATTACTTCTGTATCAATAATTTGTTAATGTTTCAGCTGGTTTAATAATTTTCGATAAATAACGAGCATGTGATAAATAGTATACTAAAACAGATGTGAACAACATCCAACTGTTCGCGTACCGTTTGCACAATCACAATACTGGCGATTAATTGCGTTGTAGCCGATTACCTTTGGTTCATATTCAATAAAACAATTGTATGTTTTTGACTTGATGTATCTCGAACGAATTTGAATTTTTAATATTGTGGGAGATTATTTTAAATGATGTAGATCTATGTTGTTATCTTCATCAACTAATTCTGCCAAATAAGAGATCGATTGCTTTA
The DNA here is from genome assembly GCA_029963805.1 of Aromia moschata. Lineage (NCBI taxonomy): Eukaryota > Metazoa > Arthropoda > Insecta > Coleoptera > Cerambycidae > Aromia > Aromia moschata. The sequence continues at coordinate 49,545 of JAPWTK010000600.1, forward strand.
GTTGGTATGTACCAGTAAAAAATGTTATCAAATCATTCATTGTTAATTCTGGAAAATCAAGGACGTCATTGAACTTTAAATTTTGAAACGGAGTCTTCCGCCGACCCCATCTATGAGTTTCTGATTCTTCTTGTAGGGTATTTTCTAGATACTTTTTTCTGACCTATTTGTTGAATTACTTCATGACTGGTTGAAATTTCGGACACGTAGCGTTTTCCAAAAGTATTAATTAAAAAGCATGCAATTTTGCAGTATAAACCTGCATGAAGAAGCATTTTGTTAACAAATTGATTGTGTAAGAGTTTATACTTTTGGCTAATTATTCTTACTCCATGCACAGCTTCTACAACCCAACGAACCATTGTAACCATCCGAGATTCATTGGCTTCTGTAGCTGTCAATTGCTTTCTCTTCCCCTTTAATGCAGGCATAAAGGCTTCGTATTTAAAGTCTGATCGTTTTTCTATTACATCACGAAAATCCCGATCCAAAAAAACTTGTCGCCTTCACGCAAAAGAGTTGTCAAACCTTCTGGAACATTTAAAATACTTTTAAGTATTTTAGCATCATTGTCAGTTGCATTGTAAGGGCCGAGCACATCAACAAAGTTTCCATTGGTTGTGCATATTGTGAAAGTCTGACGACAATTAGCTCTGATTCCAAAACGAGATGGTAAGACGTCTTTTTCAAAAGATTGCAGAATCGATGCCGAAAAAATCAGATACCTGTTGAGAAGGCTCAAGACCAAGTATAGCTGCAAATCAAGCATAGTGGTGACGTATTTTAGTCGTTAAAATTGGCAAAAATAACAAAAAAAAAACGGTTTCTTAATTTTTGAACCATGTTCTACCACTTGAAAAAAATCTGAAAAAACATATATTTTTTGGCTAAAAATACAAAAAATAATTTTTTTCGTGATTGTTTTTTATTTTTTTTTAAATTTGATTTTAAAAATTTGAAACAGAAATATCAATTTGAATTTCGCTCCAAAAAAAATTGAAAAAAAATACCACGTTACAGCTCTTTAAAAAACTTAGATTTTTTTTAAAAAAATGAACCTTCTAGCGTTTATAGAACCGGAGATATCGTCAAAAAACGAAAGAACACCTTTGTATTTTTTTTGAGGTTATGTGAGGCGCTAGGGATCTGAAAATTTACCCAGAGGCGTATTTTTACATGTACTAAATGAGGATATTTTTTTTATCCTAAACCCTTTGAGGGCAATTTTCACCATCTTACCCGGCTATGCCCTTTAGCGGTAATTACTGTACGTAAAGTGCGCTTTTTTATTCCCAATGTACTCATGAGAAAGGGCTTGCAAACTTTAATTTTCTTCCTATCTTGCAAAAAGGAAAAGCTACAGTTCGGTCTTCTGGGTTTCTGTTTATTCACTTTTATTCTTCGGTACTGGATTTCTAACACATCTATACAAGAAGATAAATAGTCGCTCTGCCTTTAAAGGAACCCAAGGACCCAATAGTCGCCAAATATTTGTGTTCTTGTTTCATCGTTTACAAGTTTTGTGTGGCAATTAAGTCTACACTTGCAAGGGGGACCCATTTCTCTTCCTTCCACAAGTTTTCCACGTGACGATACGTATTGTTTCCCAGAATTAAAAAATTTTTTTTTCATTTTTCTGGTTTTCTTCCTCTTTTCTTCCCTTTCTTCTCCTTGGATGAGTTGCTATTTTCCTTATTTGTTCCATTCTCGTCAGGATTGACATTTAACACGGACATCTTCTTCATCGGACATCGTTGTCCGATGAAGAAGAGGAACTGGTATCTGATTAGGAAAGATGAAGGTAAAAATTCATCGCTATCACGTGCAGGAAAAGGTTTGTCACGATCTGAGTTCTCTATCTCCATAATTAATTTTTCTTGTTCGTTTAAGCCCCAACTTTTTTATGGGGGCATCTGGTTCCATTTGGAGAGGAACTAAAGAAAAATAAAATAAAATCTACAAACTAATACGTCCGTCCGGCAGTTTTTCTTGCGATGAAACTATTGGTTCATTGGTAGTACAACTTACCGTCCTATCATTTTTTAATGCCATTTGTATCATTTTAAGTGCACGAGACACCATGTCTTATAATACTTGTTTCTAGATGATTATGGTCTGTCAACAAAAAGATAAAGAACGAAATGAGACATCAAGCCTTGTCCATCTCCTGCGTAATGATGTGGTTTTGGAACAACAAAAACGTATTTTCCATTTATGAAAACAAAATTCACATGTTTAAAAAAAGCTGAAGAAACACATATTATTACATTATTACTAGAAGACATATTATTACATTTATGTCATAGTTGCTTCAGAAAAATAAGAGCTTCTAGTATAACAATGACGTAAATGTAGTTTCGGTCATTTTTTCTCCATTTTTAAATTAAATATGCTTCTACTAATATTGCAACAAAATCACAAACGTAATTGAGTCATTGTTGAGCCTAAAACAATGAATGGATAACATTTTCTATTTACCTTTATGTCAATGTAGGTCCGCGAACAAACAGTCCCCACGAAGTAGCGCGCATAACTGACTAATCTGACGTGTGTCACCAGAGAAGTAGATTATTAGCGGTTATGCCACAACGACATATCCGCCATCTAGCGCAAATCGGAGTAGTTACAAATATGACATTGTTTGCCCAGATAAAGTTGGATTTTGTAAGTATTGTGGTATTAATAAGTCGTTTACAAAAAAAATTGCACTTGCGTCATTGTTTCGCCAAAGGTACGCTATAGTGCGACAACATATCTTTTAATACCCTATGCATTCTTTCTATTTGCCCATTTGTAGGTGCGTAACTAGAGGTTTGTATCTTCTTAATATGCAATATATGACAAACTTCTTTAAATAAATGTAAAATTAGCACCTTGGTCGGTGAGTAATGCCGTGGGTGCACCATGTCGCGTAACGACATGTTCTACGAATGCTCGAGCAACGGTATTTGCTTTCTGATCAGGCAATGGTATAGCTTCGGCGTACTTTGTGAAATAATCCTGGAACGTTAATAAATAACGATTCCCATTCAATGACGTGACAAGAGGTCCTACTATATCCATAGACGTAAGTTTCCATGTTCCGTAGTTTGGGGAAATGTTGTAAAGGGCTTTTCTTCATATGTGGCGAGGTTTTCCTGTGGTTGCAAGCGTCACATTCAGTACAGTATTTCTTAACGTCTTTTCTCATCGTTGGCCAATAACATTTATGTTTAATGTTTAACAAGGTCTTGTCCTGCCCTGGGTGTCCTGCTAACGGAGAGTCGTGGAAGGCCTCAAATATTTTTCCAATGTATAACTTCGGTACTACCAATTTATCCTTTCTGTCCTCGCTGTCTACCTTATAGAATACACCGTTCTTATCTATGTAGACATTTTCCTCTATGCCTGGTTCTTGATCCTCTAGTTGTGCTTTAATAATTTGGCAATATTCATCTTGATGCTGAGCAGTTTTCAACCCCTCTTTCACATATTGGTTCAAAAGTTACTTGATTTATTTTCGTGGCATTTTGTGCTGGTATTTTCGGAAGTGTATGAATAGATGCGCTAATATCTGAACCGTAAAACACAAACCGTAAATCTCATGAACTTCCTTCCAGTCAAGGGCATCTAAGCCACACGCGATCCTTGGTAGAGCCAATTTTACTACTTGGTCTTCTTGACATTGGCGTTTTTAATAATATCTTCTTTTTTGTGACCATATAGTAAATATTCCGTTTTCCAACTCGTATATTAGCAACTTATCCCACCTTTTTCTTTTGGTTTTGCAATGCTTCTAATCTTCCAAATCGTTCTTTAAATTCCCTAGCGATGCCTTCCGTGTACTTTCCTGTAGCGATTTCCGTGAAATTTTCCTGGTCGGTGAATAGCGGTGAAATTATATTCCGAGAGCATCAATGCCCATCTACTTAATAATAATAATAATAATAATAATACATTTATTTTCAACAGGATAAACCCAATTACAGAAAATCTTAGAAATACAGTCCAGTAGACACTAGTCTACTGTACACAACAATACATAAACAAGTTTTTTCAATTTTCAAAAACTGTGTGGTTAGACAATATTTATAAATTACACTCTTTGTATTTTAAATAATGTACTTAACATGATCATGATTTACATCACATGAGGAAGACAAATTATTAAACAATTTGCACATGTTAAAAACAGGTGATCTCAATAGAATATTTGTTCTACAAATTTTATTATGAAAAGTAACATGCTGCCGAAATTGCAGTCTTGGAACCAAAAAAGAAAATTTGTTCAAGGGGTGAAGGACAATCCAGTTCATTATGCAAAAGCTTGTATACAAATTTTATAGACGAGCAATTTTTCCTGTCTATTAGTGAATCTAAATTAAAAGTAGAAAGTAGTATTGAGTGATCAAATCCTCTCTCTAGAAAAATGCCATGAGACTTGTAAAACATGTATTTTAAACATTTCCTTTGTACAGATTCTATATAACATATTGCGTTTTCATAAATAGGAGACCAAACAACGGATGAGTACTCCAGCTTACTCCTAATAAATGTTACATATAACAATTTTAAGGTGTTTGTATCTTTAAAACTACTCCAGTTTCGAGTGAAAAAGCCTAACAACTTAGAAGCCGAAGAGACAATATGTGTGATATGACCTGCAAACGTAAATTTTGTATCGAATATTACTCCCAGGTCCTTAAATTCGTCTGTCCTGTCTAGTATATTACCATTAATATTATAGTCATATATTAACGGGGTTTGTTTTCTGTGAAAAGAAAGTACCTTACATTTGGATATATTAAGTTTCAGACGATTATCCGAGCACCATTGGTTAACAGTAGTAAGTGTGTTTTGTAAGGTTAAACAATCGTTTAATGTATTTACTTCTAAGTATATCTTCAAATCGTCAGCAAAAAAATAGGTGCAGAGAGTCTAGGGACAGAGATAAATCATTAATAAAAATTAAAAATAGGAGAGGCCCAAGGTTGGACCCTTGTGGTAGTCCTGAAGTTGATATATATACTCTCTAGACCTACATCCACCATACTCCACAAATTGTCGCCTACCAAGTAGATAAGATTCCATAAGTGTCAGTAGGTTAAAAGAAAACCCTATATTACTGAGCTTTGATAACAGGAGAAAGTGGTCAATCTGGTCAAAGGCCTTTTGTATGTCGGTATATATTACGTCGACTTGGCCTTGACGATCAAGGGCTTCAGCTATGTATTAGGTGATGCATACTAAATTAGTGGTTGTCGATTTTTTTCTGCAGAAACCCGTGTCGTGATGGGGAAATAATACACTTAATACTGCTGTAAATATTATCATAAATAATGATTTCCAAAAGTTTGCCAAAGTTACAGAGAATAGCTATTGGTCTATAATTTGTTATCAGTGAAGGGTGCTACGCCGCCGCTGGTTGGCGGGGCAGCAAGCTAAAAGAAAGGGAGACGGGACTTTGCTGGGGATAGTATAACCTCTACGCGTGGTGGGTAGGCAGTGGTGAGTGTGCGCGGAGACAATTTGGCCGGCGGCTAGCTCACCGGAGATTGGGGTGGAAACCCGTCTCCGATCCCCGCGCGGTACCACCAAGGTACCGCGCGGCACCACCAAGGTACCGCTATCCGCCGAACGGGGATTAAACAAAGGGGGTGAAACGATCACGAAAAAAAAAAGAGCGGAATTAAAACCATGGACAATAATTTAATAACAATTACAAAAAAAAAAGGAAAACGAATAACAACTAATACGCTATATACACAACTTTCCTGGTCGAGGTATTGCCAAAATGATCGACAAAAAGGGCCTAGTAGGCACGGTGTCACAATCTACTAAGTAGGCCCCAAAGGCACGACGGGGCAGTAGCTCTACCACTGATGTCACCAACTAACGACTATAACAACTATCAACTGTCACTACGAACGACTATAAAATATGTGTTTAATATTTATCGCGGGTAGAGAGTGCCATACAAGGGCCAAGTGCAGAGCGACCTTACCGGGTGGATCGGTTGACGTCCCCCTTGGTATATATACCGCCGGTGTACAGGGCAGTAGGCACAACAGTAAGTGGCCCCCTTCAGTACTGAATGGAGGTGCGTTACTTAAAGAGCACGAACTGATCGGTTTTTATATATTTTAGGTACCCCCGTGCTATTAACAGACAGTAGAAGCAATGAGTCCGCAGTGTCGACGATATCTAGCGGGGTAAGGTTACCTGCGCGACCGTGTACCTAAAATTTAGCTAATATGACCTTTCCCAGAGCCCTAAGAGCCACTAACTTCCTGTCGATGTCTCCCAGTCCCTGACCATGTGGTGGAGTTGAGGTTATGTGCGTTCCGAAGCCCCCAGAAAGGTGTTGGGTGCACAGCAGGTGTAGCAGGCTGGTGGCCAGTGAGACAGCAGGTGCTGAGCCGAGAGCTGCGCCCGCCGGGCGAAAGAAAGCAATGGGAAGTAGCGAGTGTAACAGCCCGAGAAGAAAAGTAAGAGGAAGAAAACCAACAAAAGGCCTAGAAGCAAACATGCAGCAATTAGTCATGCAAAAGCAGTGCACATAAATGTGTGAACGCCTTTCCCTACCTTTGTAGTGGTGTGTGGCCCTATGTCGTTTTTTCCTGAAACTCAATATTCCAAAAAATCCACCGTAAAGATGTGTCCCCAAGAACAAAAAGGGCTATTGCGCTCAGTCAACACGATTAAGAGAAGAAAGAAAATCCGCAGAGCGCAGTTGGATGTCCCAAGACACAGAAAAATCTTCCCTTTTTTCGTAGCCGGAGAGGAAAAGAATGACATTTCTCCCCGCTCCCGAATTATTTAGGGAATTTAAAATAATTATCATGACAGGCCAGGTTCACCAACTGTAGAAAATTTTAAATTTGCAAACTGTTAGCAAGAGAAAGGTAGGGTAACTCCAGGAGAGTCGCCGCGCTTTTTATAAAAAATTCTGTAACTTTTAAAATTATTTATTTCTGAATTCGTCAAGCTAGCGTCTTAAACAATGAATATAAGTGTACAAGTATAACTCAAAATAAAGTTGACATTCTTTGGGAAACAAATCTAAAAAAATACAAAATTTCTTTATACGCAATGAGGCATCTCTCCTCCATAGAGGGGTGAGACGCCGCGGGAGAAGAGGGGAGATGCCGCACTTATGAAATTGTGGCAGTTCGCTTCATTTTCATCATGGCCGTTCTGGAACATCTATTACACTTTTCCCCATACATGGTGCACGTTTCATGCAACCATTCTTTACATTCCAGACACTGAAGCCAGCCAACGGTTTTAGTTGTTTTAGAGTACAGTTCAAAACATTCCACGCACTGACAATCGCTGTTGTCGTCATTTCTTCCTTGCTTTGAAAGAGGCTCTTCATCACTGCTGCTCCACTTCTCTCTTGCTTTCTTCACTTTTGATCTCTTACCCACTTGCTTCTTTAGGGACCCTCTGGATTCACATGTCAATGTTTCTGTGTTGCGACATTTTTTCGTTGTTTTGTTAATGATTCGGACCTTTAGGTTTTCGATGTTCAAGGGCGAAGTTAATACTGACGCACCTTGTTTTCTACGCTTGAACAATGGAATCGGCGCAACTGGAATCGGTGATACTTCGTGCAATAACTTGGTTGGGGTGAACTCTTTTGTTTCTGATGGAGCCGAATTTTTGTTTGTTCCTGACACTGAAGGCTGAGATTCTTCAATTGGCATGAAGTTAGGTGTGACTGATGTGTGCCGCGGTGATGGCGGTGCTAGGGGTTCTTCATTATCACTTTCGGTACATTCAGAAATTCTTCCGAAATCTACAGCATCTGCAATGCTAAAAAAGTGGTCCGGAATTGCGTTTGGATCAAGAGGATAAATTCCACAAGCTTTAAATCCATTTATGGCATTTGCTATGCAGGCTGCTTTAATCCAAGCTTTTCCGATAACATCACCTGCTTGGTACCTAGTCAAATTTCTATTGCTATGGTTTTTCATCCACAATTGCGCTTCTTGATTAAAATAAGTTTTGAATGGACGAAAGAAGCTTCTGTCCAAGGGTTGAAGAGCTTGCGTGCAGTGACTCGGTAAGCAAAGAATGATTATGTCATTATCGTCTGCTACCTGAAGCATGTCAATATCCGTGCTATGGGCCGTATGTCCATCCAAAACAAGAAGACATTTTCCGTTTGGTTTGTTGGGGATGAAATGTTCTTTTAACCAGAGGAGGAACAAGTCAGAATTAATAAATGAGGATTTCTTATTCATATAAACCTTAGAACCGGCTGGCAAACCATCGGAAAATTCGGCTTTTTTGTTGACTCCTTTGAAAATCAACACGGGAGGAATAAAACGCCCATCAGCACTGCAACAGGCAACAACGCTCACATTTTCACCTCTTTCCTTCGATGTAAGAACATGGACATCCTTCGTTCCTTTAGTCGTGATAACTTTTCCTGGTTTATTTATAAGCTGTACTCCAGTCTCGTCCATATTAAATATATGACGGTTTTTCTAATAAGTTGTATTCTGTTACAACTTGATTCAACAGATTAAAAAATTGTCTGACATCATCTCGATTCATTCCACGTGCTCTGGACAGGGACAAACCTTCTGCTTGCCTAACGGAGAGTTCTGGATGTCTTTCCAAAAACGACTGCATCCAAGCAAAACCTGCCATTTCTTTTTTCAGCTGAGAATGTATGCTGTATATGCAATTTTTCTGCAAACTTGTAAGCAAGTGTACGGACTGTTTGCCTGTCCGGTGCAAACCCAGCTGCTGATAAACGCTGGATATGTGCCACAAGCCTTTTCTCATTATCTTTTCCCAGAACACCTAAAAATAAATTATTTTTTAATTACAAAATTGCAGCCAATAAAAAATGTACTAACCTTGAGGTCCAAGTGATCCCTTTTCAAAATTCCTGGTCTGTAACCTTCGGTTCAGCGTTCTGGGGGTACACCGTAGCGTCTATGGGCCTCTCTGGCACTAATTTTATTAGTGGAAACTTTTTCAATAGCTTCACGAAGCTGTTCTTCCGACCACGCTGCTCTCGATGGAGCAGTTACAGATCTCTTGTACTTGCGTGGCATTGTTGAAGTAGTAGCGTACTGTTGATATACCTAAGAACGGCCTGAGTCAAGTTTTATTATTTACGGTGCTGTTATATACCGAAATACTTATTCAAAAAATAAAAATAAGCGACGAGGCATCTCTCCCTATTTCAAGTGCGGCAACTCTCCTTTTCGTAGGGAGAGACGCCGTACAGCGACACAATTCGTAAACAAATTTAAACTAACCTAAAAATTACACAGGTTGTTCACAACAAAGCCATAATCGCGACAAGTCACAATACTATCTAAATTTACAAATCGCAGCTTTGTTTCATGAAGAAACAAAGTGGCTTTACAAATATTCGAGGTAAAATGCGTACTTACAGTTATAAAATTCGCCTACTAAATATCAACCAACGTCTTCGCAGCCTCAACGACAGTATGCCTCGCTTAAGCGGCGTATATAGGAACACGTGCAGCACCGGTAGCGTAATCTATTAGAAATTGAACAAAATACCACTACTGCGGCTTCTCTCCTGGCGCAGCATCTCTCCCGTATTTACCCTATATAGGATGGTTTACGCCACTAGAAGGTAGAGAAAGGATAAGCACACTGGTGCTCTACTGCCTGAAAATAAAATTCTGTGCTGTTCACTTCTATTGCTAAATGAGGTTATTGAGCCGGTCAGTTTGATCCCGTAACAACTGTCACCCGTTTTTAAAACTGGACATATTTTGGTAGTTTTCCATATATTTGGATATTGCTTAGTCTTCAATATTAGGTTAAAAATAATATACAGAGGCATAGCAAATGCTGAAATGAAACAAAACTAGGAACATTGTCAATGCCAGAAGTCATTTTATTTTTAAGTTTTCTTGAAGCCTGGATAATATCATTTTCCGAGATGGAATTAATTTGTACGTGAATATTATTTATTAACAAATCTTGTTCTTTATAGGATGGATCAGATAATAATAATAATAATAATAATAATAATAATAATAATAATAATAATAATAATAATAATAATAATGTACACCTACCGAGAAGCCAACATGAAGAACGACGAGAACGATTTCTACAACTAGTGACCCACTATGAGTTCGTGAATCCACTAAATAGGCCCAGAATACCTAAACTCAGGAATGTCAATAAAGCGCGTGACATAATATCCAGTGCCAACAGTATTTTGCAACAATATTTGGATGGCACAAATGATCTACTAAAGGCACATTTGGGTGTGTATTGTGCCTCAGCACTCATCCTCGAATTGAACGGACAGCAAGTATATACCCCAAACCCCAACCGAAAGAACAAGGACAGTGATACCCCGATGTGGAAGAAGAGGCTTGAGAAGAACATCGACGAGTATAGAGCTGACGCTGATGTCCTCAGTGAATTTCTAGCAGGAAACAACTCTCGAAGGGTCATGGTTAAAACACAAGCCATAGCTAGAAAGGCGCAGATAGATCTGAATAATGCAGACCATCGGCAACAACTATTGAACCTCAAAGATCTTCTGAGGCAAAAGGCGAAAGCGAAGGGTGCCAGGCTACGTAGATACAACAAGCTGACAAAAAGAAAACAACAGAATGCTGCGTTCGAGAACAACCAAAAGCAGTTTTTGAGGAGCTTGGAGAAACAGGGGGAAGAACAACCTGCAGAAATCGATCCAGTGCGATTCACAACATACTGGAATTCCATTTGGAGTGACGCCGACACATATAACGAGAACGCGCCATGGATTGAGGAAATTGAAGCACACAACGAAGATCTCAACCAAATGGCTGTCGGAATTATTACAGAAGAGGACGTAACCTCGGCAATCAAGAGAAACAAGAACTGGAAAGCACCAGGCCCCGATGGGATACAAAATTTCTGGCTGAAGCACCTACCTGCATCTCATGGTATTCTGGCAAAGTGTTTCACGGAGGCGATCAACGATCCACATGTCGTACCTGATTTCCTTATGACAGGCAATACGTTCATGCTTTTCAAAAAGGGTGATGCTGCACAACCGAAGAACTACAGACCCATCACGTGTCTGTCCACAATATATAAGCTGTTCACGTCTATCATAAATGAAAAAATCTATCGTCACTGCTTGGAAAACAACATCTTTGAGGAAGAACAAAAGGGATGCATCAGAGGCGCAGCGGGGTGTAAACATCAACTGACAATCGACGCTGTGGTATTGAAGCAAGCCCAAGTAAGAAGAAGAAACCTGCATATGTGTTACATCGACTACAGCAAGGCGTTCGACTCGGTACCTCACGACTGGCTACTTAAAGTCCTGGAAATTTACAAGGTCTGCCCTCGGATAAGAGCTCTTCTCCAACATCTTATGCAGTCATGGAAAACAAACATTTGGGTCTCTGGAGGGAACAAAGGTCAAGTTGAGATCAAGAAGGGAATCTTCCAAGGTGATTCACTCTCGCCGGTTTGGTTCTGCTTGGCACTCAATCCATTATCTACACTACTCAATAAAACAACAGCTGGGTACAAGATCAACATGAGAAGCCGAGCAACACTCACTCACCTGCTCTACATGGACGATCTGAAACTATTCAGTGGCACCAAGGCAAATCTCCAGGCCCTCATTGGAACTACTAGGACCTTCAGCGACGACATCAAAATGTCCTTTGGCCTGGATAAGTGCGCCACATTGAGTATTGTGAAGGGAGCACCTCATAACAATCCAGAGGTATATGCCGACATCCATCAACTACCACCGGAAGAGCAATACCGTTACTTGGGAGTGTGTCAAGACGGCAGGATCAACCACACACAACTGAAGAAAGAATTCCAAGAAAAATACAAGAGCCGCGTGACAAAGTTGCTGAATACGCTTTTATCTGGAGGCAATCTTATCAAAGCCATCAACTCGTGGGCTGTCCCAGTGTTGACATACTCTTTCGGAATCGTCAAGTGGTCCGTTACTGATCTCGATGAGCTCGACCGACTTACCAGGCGGCTCCTAACTAAGTTCAGGCACTTACACACTAACTCTTCCGTAATCAGACTCTACCTGCCGCGAGGACGAGGTGGGAGAGGTCTATTGAACATCAAAAATCAGTGCCTTAATCAAGAAGCTTCCTTAAGAAGAAAGCTGCTAACGAACAGGGACCCGCTAATAACAGCAGTAGCAAGAGAGGACGCTGGATACACGCCTTTGAGCCTGGGATGTGAACTTATTCCGGTCGACGTACCAACAGAAGAGGAGCTCCGGACCCAGTGGATGGAACATGCTTTGCAGGGACGTTTTCCGAAAATGCTACAGCCAGACCACATCGACAAAGAAAATTCGTTAAAATGGCTTACCGACGGCTATCTGTACCCCGAGACCGAAGGCTTCTTGACTGCCATTCAGGACAGGGTTATAAAAACAAGAAATTACCAGAAGCATATCCTGAGAGACGACGTCGAAGACATATGTAGGAAATGTGGATCTGCAGGCGAAACTATAGAGCACATAATAGGAGGGTGTCCCGCGCTAGCAGAGTCAGCATATCTTGGCAGGCACAACCAACTTGCGAAGATGGTCCACCAACAACTGGCACTCAAGTATGGCCTTTTAGCGACGGCTCCGCCATACTACAAATACGCCCCGGAAGCTGTGCTGGAATCGGAAACAGCAGTGATGTACTGGGATAGGCTAATCATCACCGACCGAACAGTGGATTTCAACCGACCAGACATTGTACTGATCAACAAGGAACAACGAAGAGGGATCATCATAGACATCGCAGTGCCACTTACTCACAACATTCAGAAGACTGAACGGGAGAAGATCGCGAAATACGAAAATCTATCAATCGAGCTGAAGCGCCTATGGAAACTGGAGAAGGTGGAGACGTACGCCCTAGTTATATCGGCAGAAGGCGTGATGACGACCAGATTCGCCAAGAACATCGCGGCATTAGGACTGTCTTATAATATTATACGAAATGGCCAGAAGGCAGTTGTACTACAAACTTGTCACATTGTTAGAAAGGTTTTGGGACAGGATGAATTTCCTCCCCCTCGCCTGAGCCTAATTTCTGCTGGAGGCGGGGATGAGATATCAAGCCATCACTGTCTGCAGCAGGAATGGGTGAATGTTTCCCAGCGTTTACGCTGAGAAGTGTGACTATAAAGTCGGCGAAATAATAATAATAATAAGAGCTCTTCTCCAACATCTTATGCAGTCTTGGAAAACAAACATTTGGGTCTCTGGAGGGAACACAGGTCAAGTTGACATCAAGAAGGGAATCTTCCAAGGTGATTCACTCTCGCCGGTTTGGTTCTGTTTGACACTCAACCCATTATCAACCCTACTGAATAAGACAACAGCTGGGTACAAGATCAACGTGAGAAACCGAGCAACACTCACTTACTTGCTCTACATGGACGATCTAAAACTATTCAGTGGGTCCAAGGCAAATCTCCAGGCCCTCATTGGAACTACTAGGACCTTCAGCGACGACATCAAAATGTCCTTTGGCCTAGATAAGTGCGCCACACTGAGTATTGTGAAGGGAGCACCTCATAACAATCCAGAGGTGTATGCCGACATTCATCAACTACCACCCGAAGAGCAATACCGTTACTTGGGAGTGTGTCAAGATGGCAGGATCAACCACACACAACTGAAGAAGGAATTCCAAGAGAAATACAAGAGCCGCGTGACAAAGTTGCTGAATACGCTTTTATCTGGAGGCAATCTTATCAAAACCATCAACTCGTGGGCTGTCCCAGTGCCGACATACTCTTTCGGAATCGTCAAGTGGTCCGTTACTGATCTTGATGAGCTCGACCGACTTACCAGGCGGCTCCTGACTAAGTTCAGGCACTTACACACTAACTCTTCCGTAATCAGACTCTACCTGCCGCGAAGACGAGGTGGTAGAGGTCTATTGAACATCAAAAATCAGTGCCTTAATCAAGAAGCTTCCTTAAGAAGAAAACTGCTAACGAACAGGGACCCGCTAATAACAGCAGTAGCAAGAGAGGACGCTGGTTACACGCCTTTGAGCCTCGGATGTGAACTTATCCCGGTCGACGTACCAACAGAAGAGGAGCTCCGGACCCAGTGGATGGAACATGCTTTGCAGGGCCGTTTTCCAAAAATGCTACAGCCAGACCACATCGACAAAGAAAATTCATTAAAATGGCTTACCGACGGCTATCTGTACCCCGAGACCGAAGGCTTCTTGACTGCCATTCAGGACAGGGTTATAAAAACAAGAAATTACCAGAAGAATATCCTGAGAGACGACGTCGAAGACCTATGTAGAAAATGTGGATCTGCAGGCGAAACTATAGAACACATAATAGGAGGGTGTCCCGCGCTATCAGAGTCAGCATATCTCGGCAGGCACAACCAACTTGCGAAGATGGTTCACCAACAACTGGCGCTCAAGTATGGCCTGTTAGCGACGGCTCCGCCATACTACAAATATGTCCCGGAAGCTGTGCTGGAATCGGAAGTTGCCGTGATGTACTGGGATAGGCTAATCATCACCGATCGAACAGTGGACTTCAACCGACCAGATATTGTGCTGATCAACAAGGAACAACGAAGAGGGATCATCATAGACATCGCTGTGCCACTTACCCACAATATTCAGAAGACTGAACGGGAGAAGATCGCGAAGTACGAAAATTTGTCAATCGAGCTGAAGCGCCTATGGAGGCAGGAGAAAGTGGAGACGTACGCCCTAGTAATATCGGCAGAGGGAGTAATGACGACGAGATTCGCCAAGAACATCGCGGCATTAGGACTATCTTTTAATGTCATTAGAAATGGCCAGAAGGCAATATTGTTACAAACTTGCCACATTGTAAGAAAGGTTTTGGGATAGGATGAATTTCCTCCCCTCGCCTGAGCCTAATTTCTGCTGGAGGCGGGGATGAGATATCAAGCCATCACTGTCTGCAGCAGGAATGGGTGAATGTTTCCCAGCGTTTACGCTGAGAAGTGTGACTATAAAGTCGGCGAAATAATAATAATAAATGAAAAAATCTATCGTCACTGCTTGAAAAACAACATCTTTGAGGAAGAACAAAAAGGGATGCATCAGAGGCGCAGCGGGGTGTAAACATCAACTGACAATCGACGGTGTGGTATTGAAGCAAGCCCAAGTAAGAAGAAGAAACCTGCATATGTGTTACATCGACTACAGCAAGGCGTTCGACTCGGTACCTCACGACTGGCTACTTAAAGTCTTGGAAATTTACAAGGTCTGCCCTCGGATAAGAGCTCTTCTCCAACATCTTATGCAGTCATGGAAAACAAACATTTGGGTCTCTGGAGGGAACAAAGGTCAAGTTGAGATCAAGAAGGGAATCTTCCAAGGTGACTCACTCTCGCCGGTTTGGTTCTGCTTGGCACTCAATCCATTATCTACACTACTCAATAAAACAACAGCTGGGTACAAGATCAACATGAGAAGCCGAGCAACACTCACTCACCTGCTCTACATGGACGATCTGAAACTATTCAGTGGGACCAAGGCAAATCTCCAGGCCCTCATTGGAACTACTAGGACCTTCAGCGACGACATCAAAATGTCCTTTGGCCTGGATAAGTGCGCCACATTGAGTATTGTGAAGGGAGCACCTCATAACAATCCAGAGGTATATGCCGACATCCATCAACTACCACCGGAAGGGCAATACCGTTACTTGGGAGTGTGTCAAGATGGCAGGATCAACCACACACAACTGAAGAAAGAATTTCAAGAGAAATACAAGAGAAGCGTGACAAAGTTGCTGAATACGCTTTTATCTGGATGCAATCTTATCAAAGCCATCAACTCGTGGGCTGTCCCAGTGCTGACATACTCTTTCGGAATCGTCAAGTGGTCCGTTACTGATCTTGATGAGCTCGACCGACTTACCAGGCGGCTCCTAACTAAGTTCAGGCACTTACACACTAACTCTTCCATAATCAGACTCTACCTGCCGCGAAGACGAGGTGGGAGAGGTCTATTGAACATCAAAAATCAGTGCCTTAATCAAGAAGCTTCCTTAAGAAGAAAACTGCTAACGAACAGGGACCCGCTAATAACAGCAGTAGCAAGAGAGGACGCTGGTTACACGCCTTTGAGCCTCGGATGTGAACTTATCCCGGTCGACGTACCAACAGAAGAGGAGCTCCGGACCCAGTGGATGGAACATGCTTTGCAGGGCCGTTTTCCAAAAATGCTACAGCCAGACCACATCGACAAAGAAAATTCATTAAAATGGCTTACCGACGGCTATCTGTACCCCGAGACCGAAGGCTTCTTGACTGCCATTCAGGACAGGGTTATAAAAACAAGAAATTACCAGAAGAATATCCTGAGAGACGACGTCGAAGACCTATGTAGAAAATGTGGATCTGCAGGCGAAACTATAGAACACATAATAGGAGGGTGTCCCGCGCTATCAGAGTCAGCATATCTCGGCAGGCACAACCAACTTGCGAAGATGGTTCACCAACAACTGGCGCTCAAGTATGGCCTGTTAGCGACGGCTCCGCCATACTACAAATATGTCCCGGAAGCTGTGCTGGAATCGGAAGTTGCCGTGATGTACTGGGATAGGCTAATCATCACCGATCGAACAGTGGACTTCAACCGACCAGATATTGTGCTGATCAACAAGGAACAACGAACAGGGATCATCATAGACATCGCTGTGCCACTTACCCACAACATTCACAAGACTGAACGGGAGAAGATCGCGAAATACGAAAATTTGTCAATCGAGCTGAAGCGCCTATGGAAACTGGAGAAAGTGGAGACGTACGCCCTAGTAATATCGGCAGAGGGAGTGATGACGACGAGATTCGCCAAGAACATCGCGGCATTAGGACTATCTTTTAATGTCATTAGAAATGGCCAAAAGGCAATATTGTTACAAACTTGCCACATTGTAAGAAAGGTTTTGGGATAGGATGAATTTCCTCCCCCTCGCCTGAGCCTAATTTCTGCTGGAGGCGGGGATGAGATATCAAGCCATCACTGTCTGCAGCAGGAATGGGTGAATGTTTCCCAGCGTTTACGCTGAGAAGTGTGACTATAAAGTCGGCGAAATAATAATAATAATAATCTTTATTGTCCAAAAAAAATACCAATACAAAAGTACATACGGCACTGGACTAGTCAGGTACTTTTACAAAAAATTAAACTAGTACATTTAACAAAAATCCATAAAAACGACGAAACAGGAAAGAAACCTTAAATAGAATCATCTAATTAAAATATAAATATTCATCAACATCATAAAAACAATTTTCAATTAAAAAAATTAACAGACTTTTCTTGAATTTTTTAAAATTATCTAAATTTCTTATATATGCTGGAAGTTTATTCCAGAATTTTATACCTATATAGACTGGATTAGATTCATAAATAGACAAGTTGTGTCGGGGAATAACAAAGGCCATAGCATTTCTTGTATTGTAATCATGATTGAAGTTGTTTGTCAAAAACGATGAGTAATTACTTTTAACAAAAATTAATACTTCATATATAAAGATGCATGGTACGGTTAATATTTTAAATTCATTAAATAAAAGTCTACATGAATGATATTTATGTACACCTGCCATATTACGTAAAGCTCTTTTTTGCAGTCTAAATATTTTTAACATTTGAGACGATGATCCCCAAAACAAAATACTATAATTAAGTCTGGAATAGAAATGTGCATAGTAGTAAGACAATATTATTTTAGAACTTGTTAATTTTTTTAATCGATAAAGCACATAACACACTGATGATAATTTAGTACATAATTCTTGTATATGATTATCCCAATTTAAGAACTGATTTATACTAACACCAAAAAAACTTAACATTGTCAACTTGTTTTATTGAAGATTCATTAATTCTCAATAGATGACTTTCAGGAGAAGTTTTTGTTTTAAACAGCATAAATTCTGTCTTAGAAATATTTAAGAAAAGTTTGTTTTTGTTAAACCATTCAACAAATATGTTTAAAATAATTTGACTCTGTTTCATGACCTCATATTGGTATTGAGCTGAGCAAATAAAAGACGTATCATCAGCAAATAAAGTTAAATTTTTCCCTGTTGACAACATTTGATAACTCATTTGTAAAAAGAATAAAGAGTAACGGTCCAAGTACTGAGCCCTGAGGTACGCCGCATTCAATATTTTGTTTTTCTGAGTGAGAACCATGTACGTCAACAAACTGACTCCTTCCTGATAAATAAGATTTTATCCAGTCATAAATAATACCTCTTAAACCATACATATACAATTTATCTAATAATAATTCATGGTCAACTAGATCGAAAGCTTTACTTAGATCCAAAAAAATACCAACACATTTATTTTTGTTATTTAAATTTTCGAAAAGGCACATTAAGAAATTTGTAATAGCAGACTTCGTTGACTTGCTTTTTTGGAAACCCGAATTGACAGCTCGAAAGAATGTTATGCTGAGAGAGAAACTTTACAAGTCTATTAAATATGATTTTTTCCAATAATTTTGAGATGGTAGACAGCAGTGAAATTGGCCTATAGTTATCCATTTTGTTTTTATCTCCTTTTTTGTGTAGGGGTATAATTTTTTGCAACTTTTAACAAGTCAGGGAAGATGCCTTTAATTAAAGTTATGTATTAGGCCCTTTTGGGATCTTGAAAAATAAAAGACAGGATATACAGCGAAGTGAGTTACTCGTACATACAAATAGACTGGCGACTCAGTGCATCCGTCTGAATATATAATAGAAGCGGAATGCGCTGAGTTTGTAAATTTTATCTACACAGGATATATTATTTTATGTAACTTTTGTTATGTTTTAAATATACTATGATAACAAAATAAAAATAAATATTTAGAAGTCTTTTCACATAATTCCTCCCCTCTTAGAAGGAACTTCGGGTTGTGCAGGCGTTTCCAGGCGTGCAGAAGCTCGAAGTGATGACATCGGCACGTCTTCTGGGGAAGATGTTGGTTTCCTCTGGTGTCTTCTCTCGATCCAGGAGTTGATGCTTCTCCTGAAGATAAATATGAGAAATAAGATGATAACTCCAATTAAGATCCAGGTGATCCACTGGGTCCAAGAGGAGGCGCTGATTGAAGCGGGGTCTATCAAGGGGATCTGCATATCGGTGGCTTGAATTTGGGAATTTAGAGATTCCAGGTCGTCAATGGTGTTGTCCAAGGTGGTACTGGAGATTTGTGAAGTTTCCACTGCAGGTAGTAGAAGGGCTGATGATTGAAGGGTCGAAACTGGCATGAAGAATTTTCTTCCATTCATGGATAGAATACATCCTTCGTGGTTGGTGATTAAAGTGTCCTGCGAAATGTAGTGGTGTATTGTATTTTCACATATTTCCTCGATATGCATTGGACGAGAAGGTAGAAGTAGAAGCTGTCCTGAGGGTAGCATGGTCACGTAGTCTCTGCGGTGACGTACTTTGTAAAAGGTACAAGTGGAACTGTTGTAGTTGTGGATGATACTTGGGACGCAAGCTGGATTTTGTTCATAAATTTCTTCCATCGATTGGTAGTATTTTCCAACTTTTGGTGGTTTGGTTGAGAACCATTTGTATTGGTTTGGTTCTGTACCTAGTGCCAGATAGGGTTGTTCAGGAACAATGGCGTAGGTTCGAATCCTACCGACTGCGCCAGTTATGTATTAGGCCCTTTTGGGATCTTGAAAAATAAAAGAAAGGATATACAGCGAAGTGAGTTTACTCGTACATACAAATAGACTGGCGACTCAGTGCATCCGTCTGAATATATAATAGAAGCGGAATGCGCTGAGTTTGTAAATTTTATCTACACAGGATATATTATTTTATGTAACTTTTGTTATGTTTTAAATATACTATGATAACAAAATAAAAATAAATATTTAGAAGTCTTTTCACATAATTTTAATGATAAATTAATTAAGTAAGTTAATGGTCTAACAAAAAAATAAACATATTCTTTGAGAAGGTTAGATGAAATGTTATCGAATCCCGAAGAATTTGATGTTTTCAATGAGCTAATAACATTAAATACTTCGATCTCAGTGACTTCATCCAGATACAAAGTTGGATATTGAGTATTTACCAAAGGGACATATTTCGACTCATTTTTTAATTGATTATTTAAATGTTTAGGGATATTTATGAAAAAAATCATTAAACTTATTAGCTATTACTGAAGGATAACTTTCAGCTTTATAATCTATAACTATTTCATTTATGTAATTAGAATGTTCTTTTTTGCTAGGCACAGTGTCATTAATAATTCTCCAAGCAGCCTGGGACTTATTGCTAGAACTTATATAAAATTTGTCATTATACAACAGTTTTCCCTTCTCAAGTACTTGTCTATAAATTGTTTTATACTTTTTTATATTTACGTTTATCACTTTCTAAATTAGTTTGCAACATTTTTTTGTGTAAAAATTTTAGTTGTTGCGAAGATGTTTTTATACCTTGAGTTAGCCAAGGCTTCGATTTTTTTTGAATATTTACTTTAATTTTTTTAAACGGAAAACTCACATTTAAGTAGTATGACATAATACCCGAGAAGGTTTCAAATGCTTCGTTTACATCATTACATAAATAAATAGTACTCCAGTCTTCCCTACTTATTAAAGACAAAAAAAGTTTGATGATTCGTGTTGTTAAATAACCTTTTTGTTACATATTTAGGGGAGTTTGGCTGTATATTTGCAATTGTTAATATTTGTGCAGAGTGATCTGAAATACTATTGTGAATAACTTGACAGGACACACTACAAATATTTTCGAAATTAACACACATGTAATCTATAGTCGTAGCAGAGTTTGCCGTTACTCTTGTGGATTCATTTACTAAATTATTTAAATTGTAAGACGACATAACATTTAGGAGATCGTTTTTTTGAACCGAGTCTATGGAAAAATCAATATTTAAATCACCACATAAAATTAATTTTGCACGGCTTGAGCAAATCTGGCTTAGCATATGATCAAATTTTTGTAAAAACATGTCAATACGTTCATTTGGTGATTTATATATAGTTACAATATTTATAATATCATTGCGAATTTTTAACTCAACACCGACAATTTCTATTAATTTTTCATTACAAAAAGGTTTCATATTAATCTCTTTTATGTGTGGCCACAGTTTTTTACTGACAAATATGGCAACTCCTCCATTTTTATATTGTTGTCTACAAAAAACCGTTGCCATAATATACCCCTTAATTTTTATAGAGGAAATATCTGTAGAATATAGCCAATGTTCGGTTACACAAAAAAATATCTACGTTATATTCATGTAAACATAATTCCAGTTGTTCAATTTTATTTTTGATACATTGAACGTTTAACTGGAAAATTCTAAGCTCAATCCCGGTACTATTACTATTTTCAGACTTAAATTGCTATTTTTCAGAAGTATGATAGCAAATTTTTTGTTTTTCATTTTCAATTTTTTTCTGAAGTATTGGACAACATAATATATCGAAACAAGAATGATTTACGTCAAGTTTCGATTGAGATTTTTGATTGACAGCTAAACAGTTTACACATTTTGGAGAGTCACTGTTGCATTTTTTCTTTTTTATGATTTCTGCTTGCACACTTTAAACATCGATCACTTTTTTCGCTGCATTTATTCGCACCATGGTTGAAGCCACCGCAACGATAGCACCTGTAGATGCTGACATATTCGAAGACACGACATCTTGACCAATTCATATATATTTTTCCTTCATTAATTAATTTAAAGTAAGTATTTGGGTCGCATTCAATTATGGCCAGAAAATTTTTCTTCATTTTTTTCATAGTAACAACTTTTAACATCACATTTTCATTATTTAAATAGTCATTTTGGTTTTTCATGTTTTTTATTAAGTCTTCTTCACCAAGTTCTACATCAATATCCAAAATTTTTACACATGGGTTCTTGGATTTAGGAGTATTTATATTATAGTTTTCACTCAGTTTTTCATTAGCAGCACTCTTAATTTTTTCGGCCTCTTCCTTGGTGTCACGTTTTATTATAATACCGCCTTCTTGAATATTTCTAATTTCTGATATTCCAACTTTCAGCTCAACAGGATTAATGCTCTCTTTGGTTTTGGTACTCCCTTGTTTTATTTTAGGTTTAATTACACCAGCTTCTTTTATTTAAAAGTTATTAGCATAACTTTTACCTGACTTTCATCATAATTTATATTTTTAACTCCTTCTACTAATGTATTTACTTCGTTTTTTATTTCTTTCTTAAAATTTTCTAATTCCGATTGTATGTGTGCAACAATGTCAACAAAAACTAAACAGTTTTTGCAAAACCATTTTAAGCTAGTATACTCTTCAATTATCTTACAGTGAGCAGCTTTCATATCGACACATTTTCCATGAAACGTTTTTTTACACATTCCAGCACAATAAACTGATGATTCATTGGGTTTTATTTTTGTTAAACAGACGGCACAGTCAGCCATGGTGACGATTTAGTCATTACAGATGTAACACGTTGATCACAGCTTTATCCACCAGGTCAGAGTTTTATTTTATTTTATTTCAGCAAAAACCTCCAGTCTTTATCACTACTGATAAGTGAATTTATTTTATATATCGTTCGTGTTAGCCACAGTATTAGACTGTTTCAATTAGATAACTACAACAACACAATTTCACATCAAATTGAGTGTACTACACTCTAGAATAGTCTTTTGTGCGTATTCTGACAAATTTTTACAATATAACACTCACTATTACTACTAAAAATCGGCGTTTACAAACTCTCCGATTCGAACGTGCAACGTTCTGTCAACTCTGAATGAAACTGAATGAAAATACGAACACGTCTGAAAAATAATTAGAAAAGCCATTAACCACGGATTGAGGTGTGTCATTTGATCGTTATAAAATACTGTACCAGGTATCCTTGAAGTACTTCTTTTTGATTGTACGAATGACCAAAATTTAGAGGGGTCACTGACAATGTTCCTTTCAGTATTCTCAATATAGGTAGTATAAGCGGTGGTAATAAGATTTTTAATTAAAGATCTTAACGATTTAAATTGTTCATAGTACATATTTGAGTTATATCGTTTATAGTTCTTATGAGCTGTATTTTTCTTCCGATATTTTGAATGATTTCAGCTGTATACCAGGGTGGATAATTTCTTTTATACTTCTTAAATGGTGGTACACATGATTCAAGAATATTATTTACAATTATGTAGAACTTGTCACATGCATCATTTACATCAATAGAGGATTTAAGAAATGACCAGTCAGTTGTTAATATCATGTCATACATCAATGGATAGTTCGCACGCTTAAAATTGTATCTTTTACGAGAACCATATTCAAAATTGCTGGGCTGAAATCTTTCAAAAACCAAGCTAAATGTCAGGGCAGGATGATAGTCATCCTCTCCTACAAAAAAGGGCAGTTGTCTCTATCTGCAGTACAATTCAGATTCGACAATATCAGATCTAAGAGTCTTCCTCTTTTATTTACAATGGTGTTGAGTCGATTCAGGTTTAAAAAACTAATACAATTATTCAATATGATACTTTTTGTATCATTCTTGTTAGCATGGAATAGGGGAACGTTAAAGTCACCCATAATTATAATTTTACTATCTATAAAGAGATTACATAATGTCTCTACAGCATCAAGAAATAATTCAAATTCTGTTAGAATGACCGATGGTGGAATATACAGAACAAAAATAAATAAAATATTATCAGTTGATACAACCTTACATCCTACTATGTCAATACATGGAAAAGAGGCCTTGATTACATCGACGTTGACACTAACTGCGTTGAAATGATTTTTTACTGCCAGTAACACTCCTCCGCCTCTTGATAGACCAGTAGCTACAAAATCACGGTCGCTTCTAAACACGGTATAGGCATCGGGGATGATTTCAGTACAATTGACGTCGTTGGATAACCATGTTTCCGTCAACCCAATCACATCATATTCACTTATCGACACTGCATTGAAAACGGTTACAGTCTTAGTGTTTAAACCTCGAACGTTTTGGTAATAACAGTATAAACTCAAATTTGTTTCGTAACTGGGCAAGTTTATGCGTTTAAATTTACAATTTTGGGATGTCCATTTACGTATTTTATTTTGATTCCTACTTCACCGTTTCTCTTCCGCTCTTCTAACGCTTTTTTTACTTGCCTGTAATATTCTATCTGCTTAGGGGTTCTGTCCAATGAGATAGAAATATGCTTGAACCTATCAATTTCCTTTAAAATCTTAGCTTTTTTTATAACAGCGTGTACTTGGTCTTCATGTTCTAAAGTGATCTTGATAGGCCTGTCTCTATTATTTGAAAATCTACCAAGTCGAATAGGTTTGAAATTTACACCCTGCGATGTCTCACTTGCAGTGGCTAGAATATCATTGATGACAGATTTATCGGTTATTGATCGATCTTCGCCCTGAGCTAACTGTTCACTCACACCGAAAAATATCAAATTGCATTTTCTGTTTTGGCGTTCTGTCATTGTACTACATCTTCAAATATATTTCCGTCTGAGTTTTCTGCTCCTTGATTCTTTAAGACATCAATATCTTTTTGCAATTTATTTATAGACGTTTTTAATTCAGTGACTTCAAGTTGATAGGCTTGGCATATTTTATATTCAAGGCTTGCTATTTTGTTACTAAAATCATCCTTTAGTGATGCAAGAAGGTTTTATACATCTCCAAGACCACCCATAAATGTATTGCATTGATTACAAATAATTTTGATGGACTTCGATTTGTTGCGGGTAATGCGTACATCGTCCGAGCTCAGACCAACACAAGTTAAGTGTACCTCTACTTGGCAGCCGTCACACGGTGTAATAGACCCTCCCTTGCCTAGTGCTGTTGTTACAGTTTGGACATTTAGTACTCATGGTAAAAATAATTTGAGATTCGGCAAAAAGCAGTGACACTTTTTGCAAGACGATAATACGGTTCAAACGGCGAATAAATACGAATATCTCAAACTGCAGCTATTCAACTACAAGTAATGCAGTGATACTATGGAGCAACAAACACGCGCATTTAACGCTGCTCAGATGCGTCACCAGTATAGCACAAGTTTGAATCGAACAGTCTAGTTTAACCACTCAAAAACAGCTTAAAAGGCAGAGTAAACACACCACACTTTCACAGTTTTACAGTTTTACTTAAACGAGAACTAGGATCCTTTAGTGACAACAACCACTTTAACGGTCTGTGATCAGTAATGACAGTAAATGTATGTACCCACAAGTAGCATTTAAATGACTGAATTCCAAAGACCACCCCGTAAAGCTCCTTTTCAGTGGTTGAATAATTTAGCTCAGCTTTCTTAAACTGACGACTGGCGTATGCTATAGGGCTGCTCTTGCCCATTCCGTTTTTGACTAATAATTGCTCCTACTCCTTGTCCTGAAGCGTCTGTTGACAAGACAAATGGTTGAGTGAAATCCGGATAAATAAGCAACGACTCCGAACTTAAGGCGTGTTTTAATTTATCACTTGCCTCTAATACTTCCTGCGAGATATGAAATTTTTCTTAGTCAAATTTACCAATGTGGCTGCTATCTGAGCTACGTTGGGTATAAAACGTTTCCTAGAAATGATCTTACTCCTTTTATATTTCTCGGGATCGGGTATTGAGCGATCGCTTTTATCTTCTCTGGATCGGGCATTATTCCATCTTGCGTAATGACATGTCCTGGATATTTCACTTGTTCCAACAGAAAAATCACATTTTTGCTACTTCCCTCAGTCGCTCGAAAATCCTTTCTATGTTCTTAATATGTGCAGAAGGTCCGTCCGTGTTATATTATTATATCGTCTAAGTACACCATACATAGATCTCCTGTTAGTCCTGATAATGTTAAATTCATAAACCTTTGAAACCGTAGCCGGCGCGTTAGCCAAGCCAAATGGCATTTTTAAGTATTCGTAATGCCCCTGAAAGGTACTAAACTCTGTCAAGGGTATATCTTCTTCCATATCGATTTGATCGTACGCCTCAGTAACATCAATTACTGTAAATAGGGAGTTTTGTCCTGCTTTATATCCCTGCAATAAGTCGAAAATGTTAGGGACGGAATAGTATTCCTTTTGCGTAACACTATTTAGCCCTCTATAATCTATACACATTCTATGTTTTTCTTCGCCATTAAGGTAAGATCTTTGTTATAAGTACTACAGGCGCTGACCATGGGCTAGACGAAGGTCGAATAATCCGTTCACGAAGCAATATCTCTATAGGGTAACATACACACAAAGTTAAAACTGCCGGATTGGACTGGGACAGAGAAATCTTTGGGTCTGATGTGTCACAGTTAAAATGACCTATTCTATACTAACACACATTCCTTACATAAAGTTAAACCTTTAGTGTTTGAAACTACAGTCAAAACTGTGTTAGTGCATTTGATCTGCCAGTTTTATAAGCGGGTTTATCAAAACTGTAGTCTTTCGTCAAGTTGAAAGTTGTCAAGTTGAAATGTCGGTTTTAGCATATGTATAATACTACTAGTCGTGTTTCGTGTTCGGAAAGAAGTACATATGCAAAATAATATACGAAAAAGATGTGCTATATGCATGGCTGCGATTTATGTTAACAATATTATGAGTCAGTTGGATCGCAAGAAAAGATCAAAATGGGTGAAAAATTGGCTATCTGAAAAGGGGAGGCTGAAATATCCCTCTTTTGAGAGAGTTGGCGGAAAATGATCCAAGTGATTTTAGAAATTATCTCAGTATGGATGAACCAACTTTCATTAAACTATTTAATTTATTAAAAGTGCACTTAACTAAACAGGACACGAGAATGAGGACATCAACATCAGCAGAAGAGAGACTTCTTACTACTCTGAGGTTTCTTGCCACTGGAAGGTCTTATGCTGATCGTAAGTTCTCTGTAGGAATTGCAGCTCAAACTCTCGGTTACTTAATTCCTGAAACCTGTCGTGCTATTTACAATGTATTAAAAGGCGATTATCTGAAGGTCAGAAAACACATTGTAATATGATAGTATTTAATCATTTATTTACGTATTTAGTATAATAACAATAGTATTAGTTTATTTTAAGTATAATATCTTGCAATATAATTACTAAGAATCAGAGTGTATGTCACTCCCCACACCTTCGTAAAATTCAGCAATATTCGTATGCATAGGGTCGGTAGGAGTCGCAGGTGAGCTTATAGGAGTAAAAATTGAACTATTTAATTTATTAAAAGTGCACTTAACTAAACAGGACACGAGAATGAGGACATCAACATCAGCAGAAGAGAGACTTCTTACTACTCTGAGGTTTCTTGCCACTGGAAGGTCTTATGCTGATCGTAAGTTCTCTGTAGGAATTGCAGCTCAAACTCTCGGTTACTTAATTCCTGAAACCTGTCGTGCTATTTACAATGTATTAAAAGGCGATTATCTGAAGGTCAGAAAACACATTGTAATATGATAGTATTTAATCATTTATTTACGTATTTAGTATAATAACAATAGTATTAGTTTATTTTAAGTATAATATCTTGCAATATAATTACTAAGAATCAGAGTGTATGTCACTCCCCACACCTTCGTAAAATTCAGCAATATTCGTATGCATAGGGTCGGTAGGAGTCGCAGGTGAGCTTATAGGAGTAAAAATTGAACTATTTAAAGAGTTTGGTTCATAATATTGAGGACTAGCCAAATTGATATATACTGGACCTGACATAGAAGTGCTTGATCAATTGCTTTGCAAATGAATGTTTCCTGAAGAGTAGTTAGTTGGTTGTGGTGGTTTAAATATATCTGTGCTTCGAGTTCATTATTTAACCCCATCATCAACACTTTATTCATTAACGTTTCGGCAAGTAGTTGTTGATTCCCATTAATTCTTTGTAACTTATTAGCTACGTTCAGTCCAACTACTTCCCATTCAGTTTGTGCTGGTTTCCCTGGTTCTCGTAAAGCCTCGCTACAAGCATGAATTCTTCTTGACTTTTCATAAATTGCCGCTTCTGTCCACGAGGAGTATCAACTGATATTTTGGGTGTAGTAGGCTTTCTAAAACCTTAAAAATAAAGTGAAATACAAATTCAAATATACTATTC
This sequence comes from Aromia moschata, assembly GCA_029963805.1. NCBI lineage: Eukaryota > Metazoa > Arthropoda > Insecta > Coleoptera > Cerambycidae > Aromia > Aromia moschata. Next base: position 77,624 of record JAPWTK010000600.1, read on the forward strand.
TTCTTAAGTAACTTTTTTAAATTATACTTTTTAAATACATCCTTTGTACTTCTCCTAAACAATGTTTTTTGTTTAGGAGCATTGTACCATCTCCAAATACAGGAGCAATATATTATAACTACAAGAAATTCTACAGTGTAATTCTCTTAGCCTTAGTAAATGCTAACTATGAATTTATTTGGATTGATGTTGGGAAACAAGGAGGAATGTCTTATATGGGAGCTATGGAATGAACGACTTTTTACAAAAGACAAGGAAAATAAATTAAACTTTCCTCCAAATGAAGAAAACGATGAAAAACTAAACTTCGTTATTTTGGGAGATGAGGGATTTGCACTGCAACCAAATCTTTTAAAGCCGTATGCACAAAAGAACATTACCGTAAACGAACGTGCTTATAACTACCGCCTGTCTAGAGCTAGAAATGTCTCTGAAAATTCTTTTGGGATATTGGCATCGTTTTAGGAATTTTTCACACTATATTAGCAATGAATCCTGAAAACATTAATTCTGTTATTCTTGCGGCCTGTGTGCTTCATAATTTTTTATTAAAAACTTGTAGAACTTATGTTTCATCAACGACCTTTGACCGAGAACACAATGTGAGTACAGTTCAATTAGGAGATTGGAGGCAAGAGGTCAGCAACAGTCTTGTTTCGCTTGAAGCAAGTCGTTCTAAAAATTCTGCAACAGATGCAAAAGAAAATAGAGAAAAGTTCTGTCAATATTTCAATGGGCCCGGAAAACTAAGATGGCAAGATGATAGGCTGGAAATTGGAAAATCATGAGAATAAACTTCATACATTTTAGGAAAGATATATGTGGATTAAGAACGCACCACAAAATGAAAATAATTATCATTTACCTGTGTATTATATTGTTCCTCAGTTTCATTTTCCACAGATACATTACTCGCTTCATCAATGGATTCTTCAGGCTCAACAAACATTTCACTTTCTTGGCTATTACTTGGAATTTTCTGGTCTTTTGTAAATGGAACCATATTAAAGTACCATATATTTGATTCCTAAATATCATCACTACCAGTTCCTGTTGTTTTTGATGATTCGACTTTCCTCATTTCCTTGCGAAAACATCCTCGCAAATTTTCAATCTTCTTCATCACAAAGTCCCTATTTACATTCGAATATCCATTTGATTTACAGTAGGTAACTAAATTGTCGTAAGCCCTAGCCTTTAAATTTTCGTTGGTGTATTCTTTACATTTAATTTGCCACAAACAAGGATTTTCCCTGTACACGGAAATAAATCCTTCAATAAATTCCCTTGACATATTTTAATCTGAAAAAAAAAATTACATTATGATTTTATTTTTTTTTATATTTTATTTATATTTAGGTATTTGTAATGCATGCTATATCAAATATTTATGCAAATCGAAATAGTATTATTAACCTCCCCCGAGGCTTTACTTACCAGTAGATAAGTCTACAGGTTTTTCAACAGCCCGCAGAGAAAACTGACCGTTAAGTCTTCGCAAAAAAAAAACTGCAGGTTCACATTTGTAAACAAACCACCACTAACTACCAGTTTATCTGTCAGTTTTAACCGTGGCGGTCCAAAACCCGTAGATATAACTTTATGTGTATGCCTTGCTAATCTCCTTTTGAGGCACTTTCCGTTACTTATACGGTATCCTATACACCTTCCTTTACTTATACGCACTTTGAGGCACTTTCCGTTTCCGTTACTTATACGCCTTACAGATTGGCATCGCTCCCACTTCCAATGTTATTCCATGCTTGACTTTTGTAGTACTATCGCCTTCTTCCCTAAATAGGTCCGCGTCATCTTGAAGCTATCTTGTTAGTTGATCCTTGGTCTCCATATCTAAATGTTCTAAGTTAAAACCTTGTTGTATCCAATTGCTGTTATCAGCAGCTTCAGTTCTTACAGTATTAATTCTACCTCCCTTCAGGTATGTTTCCTCCGCTTTTACAACCACTCCTACCTCTTGTCTCATTCGTACTTTAAAATCTTCGTGCGACATATTCAATATTTTAATAGGAACTACCATGGAATTGTCCACCACTGTCCAGGCGACTTGCACGTCTTCAACACCTAACTCCTCCCATACTACCGATTCTCCTTCCACCTTCTGTGTTAGTCGACCGGTGCATAAGATTTCCGATCTTGCCGGAATCACCATTTCCTCCACAGCGACAATTTTGGTTTTAACAACATTTTTCATCCAAGGTTGATCCTTTTCCGAACAGGCGTTGTCGTTTAGATACTCCACTTCTGCTTTTGCCGTAGTCCTATTTCCATCTTGGTTCGTTTTCTTTTGAAGGTCGTCCAATTTAATTTTTAAATCGTAAAATCGTTGCGCCCATAGTTTCAAGGCTAACGATAATTCTTGTACGACCACTCCCCCTTTGAAGGGTATATCTCCTCCTTCTGAAACATCATGGCGCTTAGGTATTAGTATTTCCCCCACCAGTATTAGGATCGGTTCATTTTGACACAAAATCCTCGCCTCGTGTCGCTCCAGAAAATCCCTTCCTAAATGTATATCAGTACCATTATCATCAAATCCTTTTCTTTCTTCAAATACTTTTACATTCAATAAATTCTCCCTATAGTCGCCTTCCTTCATATGGTGATTCAAGTTCTAAGGACACCAAACCATAAATATCCACAGAATGGCCTGTAATTCCCGTCAGTTTCATACCTACTACATCAACCGCTCGGAGATCTTCCCGCCTAGCTCTCTCATGTTTTATCAATGACACAGCCGCTCCAGTATCTATCAGACACTTACAAACTCTCCCATTTATCAAAAGTTCCACTATATAGGGTGGCACGCCTGTTACAACCCAGGATCTACTACAAGGTATGTTTATATCAGTCACCTTATTACGGTTTTATGGAGCTACTATGTCCTTCACGCGTCGTATTCCACTTACACTTGTTGTTTATCCTTAACATTACGTTTTCCCCTTTATATTATTTTCACCACCTTCCAATCGGGGAAAAGTGGAAGGGCCTACTAATTTAAAGAGTTTCGAGGGCTAGCATCCGGATGAGTTTCCCCCTCATAGGCCGAACTTGTCCGCCCCTTTTGCTTGCGTTCCATCTATCCGAACGCATATATGTACGGACTGGTTCTTCTCGGCTAACCCCTTGAACATTATTAAAAGTTATATGCGGCCTAGCTCCTCTACCATAACCCATCTGCGCCCTGGGTTCCATTTCTTCGTGAGTTTCACGTCCAGGAAGTTCTCTATATCCTGCTCTGTTTGCTTGTCGGCCATCATAGTTACTTCCAAATCTTCTCCCAGTTTCACCTGCATTACCATTTCCTATTATTTCGTTGCATCCCACGCTCTGAACATTCCCTTGCCCAATGGTCCGGTTTCTGACATATGTAACAGTTACCATCCGTTCCTTTATCCCCAAAACTCCGGCGCTGCAGTCGGTTTTCTTCTTTTCTCTGATTTCCCCTTCTACATTCTCTTGCTAGGTGTCCTGCACCTCCGCAAGAATAACACATTACTTGTAGAGTCTGTGGTTGAGACGATTTTTCCGTACATCATTTTCATATTAACTTCATGTAACTTCACCAATTCTTCTACTTTTTCCAGTGACAATTCCTCTAAGTAACAATAACCCTACTTCTTTCATAATATCCTTCCTTAGACCCATTTTAAACTGATTAAGAATTAATTCTTGACTTTTCTTCTTTAAACCAGATCCGCAACCGCGTACAATACATCGACACAGTCAAATTCAATTGATTTTCCCCGGGTAATCTACTGGGTACAAAATGCGCTATTAATGTGGCCATAAGGGCCCTATAATCCAATGCATCTAATCCCTCAATTTACTTTAAAAATTCGTGAGCCGCCCCTGTACATTTAAATTTCAACAAATCTAAAGTTTCCTTGCTCCGTCCACCCATCTAACTTTGCCCTTTGTTCTAACTTTTCCAAATAGCTAGTAACACCTTTACCTATAAAGTCCATGCCCAAAGAATACATTGTTGGAGTCATCAACGGCGGTGTCGACATCGTTGGTGTGGTGTTAGTAAGCGTGTTAGTAGTAGTAGTCATTTTTCGTTGCGCACAATAACAAACAATTTAAAATAAAGCAATTGCCAACCTGACAATAACTTCTCCTAAGACAATAAAACGCAACCCTAGTAAAATTAGAACAACTTTTCCATATTTGCTCAAAAAAAAATTATATGTCTACATTAAAAGAACTCCAAAATTCAAGTTCCCAAAAAAAAAATTATTCTGCAAAATTAAATTAATTATTTGAACTATGTTCACAAAAAATTTTATTTATCTATTAAGTTTTTCTCTATTCCCTGCACCTTGTCATCTACGTCAATCCTACTACTCTTAATGTTTACCTGCTATAGCTTTTTCTACGTCACCCGGTATACATAAACAATGTAGAAATAAAATATGGAACCTGTGAATTATTTCAAAAACTGATAATTTTTGTAAACAACGCTCGGACATGTCCATTGAGTTTTTTTTCCAAGGAACATTTTGGTGGACTTAGTTATGCCGGAAAGTGCCGCATGGCGGCGCCAGAGGTAACGACTCAATTTTTTTAAATTACAAGGGATATTTTTTGTAACTTTTTTACAAAGCTAACCTCATTCTGAGTAATTTCATGTGCAACTTGTATGGGGTTACTCGGGAAAAGTTTTTGAGAAAAATCAAGAAAACCGATCCCGGTTAGACATTGAAAGATTCAAGAGTATGACTACCCGTAACTCGTTGAAGTGGAATAATTCAGAGTAAAAGTGGTTATGCATGCACACTGACACTCGTTTTTATTAATTTCGATAATTTCTGGTCCGATTTACCCAAGTAGGTGCTCAAAATGTCCCCCGTTTACTGTTTGACAATGTGCCAGGCGTTCAACAAATGCCCTTTGCACGTTGCCTATCATTTCCGGTGAGATCAGCCTCATCTCGGTACGAATGCATGCCCTCAGGTCTTCGATATTACCTGAGCTGTCCCCATAAACCCGGCTTTTGAGGTGTCCCCATAGGAAGTAGTTTAAATCAGCGGGTTTAAATCAGGAGATCGTGGTGGCCACTCTACGTGACCCCGTCGACCAACCCATCGATTTGGGAACACCTCATTTAGGTATTGTCTGACCCCTAATGCATAATGTGGCGGTGTACACCATCCTGTTGGAACCAGATGTCTGGTTCAAATTCACCATGTTCTACTTCTGGAAAACGTTCGATAAGAGTAGGTTCCACTTGCGTTTGCAAGATCGCTAGATCTTGTTGTCCATTTAAATCCGGTCAATGAAAATCGGTCCAATAAGTCTATTTTTTATCATTCCCGCCCAGACGTTAACTTTTTGAGGATGCTAAGTATGGGCTTAAGGATGTTTCCGTACCGATGTGTGGCTAAGATTAAAATCGATTTCCCTCATTTGGCGAGTTGTTGAATGGGGATTATCTTGAACCTGGAGCATGACATCTACATAATTGAGTAGTTTCAGGCACAGGTGGTCTGCCTGATTTAGGCAAATTCCTTACATGCCCCGCAGCTTGAAATTTGGCCACAATTTTAGTTACCGTTGATCGTACTATCGGTCGTTCAGGATGCGCTTCATTAAATAAAGTGCAACCTCGGAGTGTGACCTTATGCGATCGCCGTACTCTAGTATCATAAGAATCTGAATCCTGTCAGTTTCATTTAGGTGTGCCATATTTATGCGGTAGGCAAACAAAGATCGCTCTATTAAGTCTTGAAAACGACTAATTGAAGAAGAAAAAAAAAGTCGAGAAAAAGAAAGATAAGGTGAAACAGAAGGGTTCGATTTGAAAACAACGGTTTTGTTATGCCTCGTCGAAGAATACAAGACGTACCTAGAATTCGAAATCAGTTCAAAGCCGATAAACGCCAAGTAGTAAGTGCGAACCAGTGTGAAACCAGAATGCAATGAATCATGTAATACCTTAGGAGGAAAAATGCGCATGCGTTCCCCTACCCTTAAAACCCACTTTTCAGCACAGGTGCGTGCAAACCATTTGTACTCTGAATTATTCCCACTTCAACGAGTTACGGGTAAATGCTGTTTCTGCGTCTGAGGACCAAGTAATTGGTTATCTTTTTCTTTTTACCTTTGAGTAGGTCGTTTAAAGGAGAGACAAGTGTCGAAAAATTGTTGATAAATCTGCGATACCAAGAACATAATCCTACAAATCTTTTAATTTACGTTGTTGTTGTTGGGCGTGGATAATTAACCATTGCCGTGACCTTTTCGGGGTCAGTGAGTAAACCATATTGATTTACGACAAATCCTAGGTATTTAAAGGAAGTTGTCACGTATGCACGTTGGGTGCCAATTTATGCGATGGGTGTGTAGAATCCTAAATACAAAAGAAGGTTATACAAGGTATTATAAGTAAAATGTTAATTAGCTCCAAGTGTATTTTATTATGGTTCTAGTTATCACAGTGAGTTACGTTACATGGAACGTTCAAGGAGACCATTACTTAGCCATAATGAAAATATGATGTCTACCTTAATTATTATAAATCGTCTCACAAGGAGAAGAAAATGACTATAACTTAAAGGTGTCTAATCTATACCAAATGCAATATTGCAGATAGCGTACACTTGAAAGTTGTTCTTAAAATGATTCTTACTAGATGTTAAATATTTACAGAGATTTCGTATTAAGCTACGACATTAAAATTCTTATCTAAATATATATATACAAAACCTTATCATAGAGACCTTACATACCTAATTTAATTATGAAAGTGATGTTTTAAAACTTGAATTTTCTAATTGGATATATTACACACCTGTTAATTAAAAGAATATTTTTTTCTAGAATAAAGAAAACATATATATGAGTAACTTATCTAGATCGTCATCATTGGCTCACTATTGCAGCATATTCCCGTGACATCAATACCAGCCTGCATTCAAGAAGCGAAGGCAGCAACTCCTAGGGGTTCATATATTCGTACTTCAGGGATCTGTTGAAAACTCTCCTCAAGGACGAATTAAAGTTACACCAGCCATCATGGACGCCAATGGATTTCATAAAACGTCATCGAAAAAAAAGAATCCAGGAATTTCTAATACCCATCCAAAAAACATCGAGAAAAACCCATAAAAAAGGAACCATAGAATCGAATCCGAAAATGAGATCCTAAACTGGTATCTTAAGAAGGAAAAGGAAAAAGAAAAAGCCTATAAAGATTTATACAATTAATATATACAAGTGAATGAACTATATGGAAATAACTTACTCATGAATAGGGCTTTATACCACGTGTGCTTGTCTTTGTCTAGTTATGATAAATCCGACCTGTGTCGATTTACTAAATTCTCCATTCAGTACTATATACCATCAAAATTCACCCCTTCACTATGTCTATACTAGACTACTCAAACAATAGGGAAATCATTAAAATGATACTAAATTTTCTGACGGTCACAACTGATTAAGACATTAAGCAACTCGTACGGCCAACGGTCTTCAGGTAAAAGGGACGAATCGACTCCAATCACCAAGGAGCATCACTTGGCGCGTGCCCAGTATGACGGATGTTAATTTCCATAGAAGTATGTACAATGATCCTGTGAACTAACCTGATCACAAATGATCTAAGAAATAAAATAGACATAACAAACTAAATATTAAAGGATGGTTGTATTCTACGGTATGAGTAGTAATCACCATACAAAGCTCTGTCACACAATGCACTGAAAGAAATTTGCCAAATGAGGAGCTTTGCTAAGATATTTTAGCTGCAGTAGATAAAATTTTTGCAGGTATAGCAAAAAAATCATATTGCCCCAAGTAAATGTCTTTTGCTGAAACGTTTTTGCTACCACAGTAAAAAATTTTTTTGTAGGTATTTCACAATTCAATTGAAATTTATTTTATTCAACTGTCGATCTATCCCAAATGAGTTTCTTTGCCAGGGTTAGTGGATGAACTTTCTTAGAATTTATTCATTTGGGGATAGTGAACTCTCCCCTTACTGCAAATTAGCCCTCTCTTACGACAGGTGAGGCCTATCTAAACATTCTCCAGAATAAACCGGAATTTCTACCACTGCGCATGCGCCAGTGTCAACCGTCATTAATCAACGTGTAGCCACAAGCCATTCCATTTTATGTATTTTATAGTTTCTTTGCGAAGTGTTGTGTGGGTACGTACTTATTACTGTTATGTGTTGCACGGCCTCTTCATGGCAGAATACAAGCTTTTACTTCTCGAATGGGGGCTTGAAGATTATGTTTCCTTATTTGAAGGTAAGTAGATACTCGTATTTATATTATATAAATAATTAACTATAGACTGATTGAGCTGGGGATCCTCAAGGTAACGAGTGTATAGCCTTCGGATTGGTCTTAGGTATACTAAACTGTAGAGTTTACATATGTATGTATATGTAAATGTTTTTGACGATAATTTTATATAACGAGCATAACGAACATTTTCCTTCTGAAAGTTCTGAAATGCTTTTTTCTTGCTTTCTCGCACGATGTATTTTCCAAATTTTTCCGAACACGCCGAATTGATAACGTTCGGGGTATGAAATAAAAATAAACCATTATTTCTTATAGATTATAGGTCTTACGGCGTATTGAAAATCAATCTTTTTATTTCAGGCACAGAACACCTACAGAGATTTCAGGGACTTCCTGTGGAAGCTTAAGCTGGAACTTCCTGTGATTTTATTGCAATGACTTATTTTTGTTATGTTTTATTATAGGCTTATTTTATGTAAAGGCTGACCTTTGCCATGTTTTTTTGTTTTTTTCCTAAACTGAAACTTCGTGATTTTGTTGCAGTGACTCTATTTTTATATTTTAATATAGGCTTATTTTATTTATGTTAGACTTGCATGCTTATAGTTTACCATGCCTATGTTATGATATATGTACCATGCCTATATTCTCACTGTTTTTGAGTTATAATTTTATTTTCACTAAAAATTGTACTTCCTGTCAAAATAAACACAACTTGTTCTGTACGTTTTAAGGTATTTTATTTTTAATAATATGGTTAAATAATCTGTATCACCCAGTATATATTGTGCTCCCATAACAAAATACTCGTCTGTGACAGCAAAAAAAAATATCTGGGGTATGTAAGTGTTTTGTTAGGAGAGATCAGTTATAATGAAAAGGTAAGTAGGCAACTTCCTTGACATTATAAAACTGGTAAACGGCTCACTAACCGTTAATGAGCTGACTTGTTTAGAGCAACAAAAAATTGACTAACAAAAGAATAAATTCATTGTTGTGATGGGTAAGATGCTCATTTAGGGTTAATGAGCTGACTCGCTTGGGATAATAAAGAAATTTTAGTAAAACCTTTTTATTTGCTGCAAGTGAACTCTTTTTAGCAAGGCGCATTTTACTGTGGTAAGAAAGCAACTCATTTGGCGCCTATTTAATGCAGATATTTTGCTATGGTTAGTGAATTTTTACTAACCTTAGCAAAAAATTTTTTTCAGTGTGTCACATGTGGTGGGTCAAAAGATGAAAGATAACCACACCAGATAACAAGATGCGCAGGTCCAGCTGCAGGAAAAGCCTCGTTCTTGATATCTGTTGAATACACAACTCGTGAACAATATGGAGAAAGATAAGCATAGAGAAAAACACTCATCCATGTGAATCACGAAAAGAAGAAGAAGAAGAATAACAGAGGAAAAACCCGTAAAGAATTTAGATGGTAGCCAAGCTATAACATCAAAGACGATGGGTTGTCGCCTTACCAGCAATATAGTAGCTGACGCACTAACGCGAGCATAACACTCGAAACAAAAATATACAGACTGAGGCTGCTCTTGCCAAGTCTGTCAAGCCTCCTGTCCGACGGCGAATCTTGGTCTTGAATATATTATCAAATAGAAGTGTAACGTATGTTGAAAAGTTGTTATACAATATTTCCTACTATACTCTACCAGGAGCGATCAAGAAATTTCACAGAGATCTACACTCAAGTAAGTTATCTCGAATACACCCTAGCAAGTATAATTAGCAATATGACATATCTTTTAGGTGGTTGAAGTATTCTACCCGCTGTCAGACGTTGTGGTTAATTATATGGAACTACTTGTCAACACAACTATCGAAAGGATATGCTTCGTATACCTGTTCTACGTTACTCAAAATATTTACATAATATTCTTTATCTAGTGTACTAGTTTTATAATTTAAGTATACGAGCAGTATAAGAAACTCAATGGAAAATCATTTATTACAGGGTGTTACAAAATAACAAATGACTAACATTTAAATTGAATGATTTATGTAATTATTAAAATATGAAATTGTACGTACTTTTAGTTATATTTAATTTAAGACAATCTCAACCATAACATTTACCCGCCTTTGGTCCGGAAAAAAAATCTTGATTTTTTTTTCCAAATTCACTCAAATTTCAGGCTAGTTGACGCTACGTTCGACCATATTCCACAATGTTACATGAAACAAAACTGTAAAACAGAACAGCAAGTCTTAACGAATTTAACAAGGAATATACAAGGTAGAAAGATAAAATAATTGAACATGCACGAAACTAGTTTTGATGTTATTTTATACTTTTTAATCGTCAAAAGTTTTATCGGGTTTTAAATCTTTGACATGCCAGTTACCTTTAGAATTGCCCATGTCGTCTTCTAATTCATAAACATTAATTCCAAGTTTATTTTTTATTCTAAAAGGACCTGTATATTTCTTTCCCAGCTTAGATGCATAGTGTTTTGCTGCTTCTGACAAAGTATATTCTTTTTCCCATACTAAATCTCCTACTTTGAATTGAACTGGTCTATGTCGTAAGTTATAATTGTGTTTTGTTCTTTCATGAGCTGACTTTAATTTCGATTTTACGAACTCTCTTAGTTTTTGCAATTTAATTTCTCTCGATTGGTTATTTGTGGTGTTAATACCGCTTGTGTCAAGACAATTTTGTTTATCCCTAATTTGACGATAATCCTCCCCATTAGTAATCATCTCAAGACCGAAATTTATAAAATAAGGTGTTTTCTCAGTTACCTCATGTTTTGCAGTTCTAAAAGCACAACCCAATTGAGAAAGATGTAAGTCCCATTTTTATGATTTTCCCCCTACATAACTCGCGATCATAGTTTTAATTACTCTGTTAACTCTTTCACTGTAATTTGGTTCAGGATGATATACTGGATTATATATAGTTTTAATATTATATCCTGATGTTAATTTTTAGAATTCTTTATTTTTATATTGAACTCCGTTATCGCATTTTATAAACTCAGGAACGCCAAATAAGAGAAAAACTTGTTCTTCTAATATCCGTACTATACTTGTAGCTAAAGCTCTACGTAATGGGAAAAATAGTGCAAATTTACTGAAATAATCACAGACAACTAGTATATACTGATTACCTTTTGAACTTCGAGGTAAAGGACCTATAAGATCGGTAGCTATGTACTGCCAACATCTATCAATATTAGGTTTACTACCCATTTCACCTGCTTTACGTTTCTGTTCGGGTTTATGTTCAGAGCAAATTTTACATTTATTAACATTTTGATATGTCAGATTTCATACCTGGCCAAAAATATTTATCTAAAATACGATGATATGTTTTAAAAATTCGTAAATGACCACCTGTTGTAGGGTTATCATGAAAGGTTTTTAATATTTCATTACGTTTACTCTTTGGCAAAACCAATTTCCAGCCAGTGACATCAGTATAATAATAATAATAATAATAATAATAAATCGACTTTATTGTTCAAATATTAAATTGCTACAAAAGAAGAATGGAAGATGTGAATATATAATAATGTAAATAAACAGGGTAAAAGTAGCAAACAAAAAAATATTTATATTAACAGTGGAAAGAAGAGAAAATTTACAAAATTTAGAGAGGCGAAGTCTAGCCACCGAGGCTACTCATACTCAACCACTTCTAAACCCGTAAAATCTCTCAAAAAAATAAAAAATAAAAATAATAATAGAACTTAATGATGGCATATGGCAAAACTAAAAGTAAGTAAATACAACATTGGAAAAAGATAAATAAAAAAAGCACATGGTAAATATAAATTTATTTAGGCCCCCTCAACATATATAGAACACTTCTCGATTACCTCTTACGGATACAGTTATTGCTTGCTGAATAATTGTAATTTATATTTATACTTGAATTTATTTATATTGTACAACTTAAATTCATCTGGTAAAGAATTATACAAGTTAATGGCATTGAAAATAAAACATCTCTTAAATATGGCAGTTTGATGACGTGGAATAGAAAAAATATTTTTAAAACGCGTGTTTCTAGAATGGATTTGAGATCTTAATGTAAACTGACTTTTGAGTGAGATGGAGGTGTTAGGAGAATTTAATAGTGAATGTACAAAATTGCCGAGATGTAATAACCTTCGATTTTCCATATTTAACCAATTTATTTCTTTTATTTTATAACTTACATGATCATACTTCTGTAGACTAAAAAATAACTCGACAACAAGAGTTTTGCACTTTTTGGATTCTTTGCCTATCAATAGCATATAAACAGGGTCCATATAAAAAATCGCAATAATTAAAATGACTAAGTACTAACGACTCACACAACATCTTTTTTAAACTTACATCTAGAATATGTCGATTTGTATAAATAAATTTCAATGATATATATGCCTTTTTCAATAGATTTTTTATATGTGCTGAAAATCTCAAGTCAGAATCTAGTTCTACACCCAGGTTCCTAGCTTGGTCAACTACGGGTAGTCGTACATTGTCCATGTGTATGTATAATTGATCTTCCAAAAGAAGACGGTTCATTTTACTTCCAAAATACAGTACCTTTGATTTTTCTGAATTAAGTTTTAAGGCATGTTCCTCTGCTAACTGTTTAATATTTTTTAATTCTTCATTCATTTGATTAGCTGCAACAGCATAGTTATTTATATTGAAATGTAAAAACAGTTGCGTATCATCTGCATAGGCTTGAACTTTGCACTGAGATACCGAGGTTAAAATATCTGAAGTATATATAATAAACAATAAAGGCCCTAAAATTGACCCTTGTGGAACGCCGGACATTATATTGAGTGGTGTGGAATTTTCATTATTAATGCTAATTCTTTGAGTCCTTTCACTTAAATATGAACTTATAAGTGAAAGTGATAACTCATCAAATCCAATATATTTAAGCTTAGAACATAAAAGTGCATGACTAATTGTGTCAAACGCTTTTGAGAAATCTAACAACACCAGCACACTGACTAAATTATTATCACAGGCTTGAATAATATCGTTAGTAACTTTAGCAAGAGCAGTTGCAGTACTATGTCCCTGCCTAAAACCGCATTGAGAATCAGGTATTAAATTATTAAGTGTGACATATTCATTTACTTGATTATATATAATTCTTTCAAAGACCTTTGATAAAGCTGGCAAAATACTTATGATTCTCAAATCAGAAAAAGTAACTGGGTTGCATTTTTTAGGTAATGGCTTTCCTATTGCATGTTTCCAGGCGAAAGGGAAATATCCTGTTTCTATACAACAATTTATTATATTAGTGATATAAGGATCAATGAAAGGGCTGCAGTATTTTAGCATAATAGAAGATATGCCATCAGTTCCATAGGCCGTAGTTTTAATATTATTTAAAATTTTATTAATCTCTTCCTGAGTTACTAACCTAAATGAAAAAATGGAGTTTAAATCAAGCAGATTATTGTTATAAAAATTTATTTTGTTATCACAATTATTTGTAACATTTTGAACAAAGGAGGAGAAGAAATTATTGATTTCATTAGGGTTAGATAAATGATGAGGAATTTCTATAGAATCTTTAGTTTTTACATTGAGAGTTTTTAATGCAGACCATGTTTTTGATGCATTTTTTCTGAGCGCTCACATACAGTAAATATCCCCTTTTTTCTCTGCTTACCATAGACACCGTATAATTGCGAAGCTCTTTGTACCTAAGCCAATTAACATCTGTTCGCGATTTCTTGAATTTTTGCAAGGCAATATCACGCTCTTTCCATGATTAATTTTAAATTTTGTGTAAGCCAAGGGGTTTTAGGTTTAGTTACTCGTACTTGTTTTAATGGAGCATGTTTATCAAAAGTAGTGAGGATAAAGGTGTTTAATAGTGTGATTTTATTATCAATACTATTCTCTCGCACAATGTCAAACCATGGTAAATTATGCAAATCTAATAAAAAGTCCTCTAAACAAAAGTTTTGGAAGTTACGGTAAGTTATATTTTTTGCCTTCATTTTAAAACGGATTATTTTTAAATCGACAAAAACAGCCCTGTGATCAGATATACCAGAAGTATCTAAAGTGCCAAAACTTCTAACTAACTCATTATTACTAACAAATATGGGGTCAATCAATGTGCTGCTTCTGTCAGTAATTCTGGTGGGTTCATTAATAATTTGAGAAAAACCATATGAATCAAAACAGTCTTGTACTGAATTGTGTAAGTTAAAAAGTTTATATTCAGGTCACCCATACAAATAACTTCATCAAAAGAGGGACATACTGTAGATAAGATATTATCGAGATCAGGTAAAATTTCATTAACATTAAAATTAGGAGGCCTGTAAAATACCCCAATTGCTAGGTTCCTGGAGTTGTGCTTTAGTTTAATAAATAAATATTCAAGTTTCTCATTTACAAAAAAATCAAAAACTAGAATCTGACATTTATAAGCAGTCTTGATGTAAATTCCTACACCTCCTCCTCTACCTCGCCTATCTTGGCGATAAAAACAATAACCTGGAATAGCAACAACATTGGAATCAGTGTCATCAGAGAGCCACGTTTCTGTGAGTAAAACAATATCAAAATCATTTTGTTGTACAAGTAAACAAAAATCATTAAAACCAGTGAAAATGGATCTTATATTTAGATGCGCAATTTTCATATTTTACTGAAGATACGACATTCGCAAGCAAAATTAACTAACGTAATATATCACATCGCAGTATATCAAATTTCTTTTTATATATGGTTAGATTATTTATACCTATACGAATATGTAAACTTATAATACAAGTGATAGAATCAAGAAGCAATAAAGAGGTATAATCGAGAAAGTTAAGTTGAAACAATATTTTATTCTATCTAAGTTTAAGAGACCAAAAATAAATTAAAAACGAAAAGAAAACCAAATGCAAATGTTCACTACAAATAAAACAAATATGTGCAAAGTATATACATACGAATAGTTAACTCATGAACAATAATACATTATCGTATTAATATTAGTGGATGAAATAAAAATATAGAAAAGTAAGGAAATAATGTAAAAATTAAACTAACAGTCATTTACAACTGTAGAAAACAAGTAGAACAATTTAATTGTTGATAAAATGAAAATTTTAACACCTACAAGTACGTGTCTATCAAGGTGAACGATTAATGACAGTACACAGAACTATATAGATATTGTAAAGAATGACAGACTCTATTTAACAAAAAGATGCTCCATTATTCATTAATAAGGTTTGACCATACCTCGGACGAGTCGATTTTCACTTTTTTCCCAAGTGCATCACATGTACGTAGCCGCCCTGGGTCCAAGCTTCATCACCCTTCACTTCGCGAGCTTTTCTTAACAACATTAAATTTAAGGGAGTTAACATTTCGGTAAACACTATTTTCGTGCCTTTTCAGTTTCTTTTTGACAGCAAACACCTGATTGCGAACCCAACGACATATAAATTCACAGACAATCGGACGACTTTTTTTAGCATTAGGTTTTTTTATACCTAAACTGATAGCATACATTTAAATCGTTTTTGCTCAGTTCTATTCCCAGTTTGGATTTAAACAAATTAAACACCTGATCATATATTTGGTTGTCATCCTTATTCACTTCTGGAATTCCATGAATTAAAATTGAATTAGCATTTCTTGACACATGTAGCCTCTCTATTTTTTTCTTTGTTGTGTTGAGTGGATTTAGAAAGAGATTCTATATCAGCCTTGATATCTAAGATCGTACTTTTAATCCCATTTTGAAACTCCTCCAATTTAGTTAGGATGTCTACCTCACCCCTTTCGATGGAAGTACTCTGTTGAGCCTCAATACACTTTTTAAAAGAGTCCAAGCCTTGATCAATCTTCAATGACAATTCATCGACACGTGTAGCAAGTGCTGTAAGTGACTTAGATGTCATTTTCCAACACTTTTTTTATGCAATCACGATTAGCACATATAGTAAAACAATACGAATATAACAATACGATACAATCGTTAATAATTTTCCACAAATAACTTAAATTTCTTGAGCTAACTTTTATCAACAACTAGCACACCAACGCCATCTGTTGTCCCTACTAATAATAATCTTTACCAATGTGCTTGTACAATTTACAATTATCAGAAATACGAAAATTTGGAAATTTAAGAGGATTTGCTAGAATTCTTGAGATCATGTTTTTGTACCATGGGTCTAAATCATCATTTTTTATTTGAATTTCTGAAATTTCTGGGATGGCTCGAGATAAAACATTTATTAACATTTTGATATGTCAGATTTCATACCTGGCCAAAAATATTTATCTAAAATACGATGATATGTTTTAAAAATTCGTAAATGACCACCTGTTGTAGGGTTATCATGAAAGGTTTTTAATATTTCATTACGTTTACTCTTTGGCAAAACCAATTTCCAGCCAGTGACTTCAGTATAATCTTTACCAATGTGCTTGTACAATTTACAATTATCAGAAATACGAAAATTTGGAAATTTAAGAGGATTTGCTAGAATTCTTGAGATCATGTTTTTGTACCATGGGTCTAAATCATCATTTTTTATTTGAATTTCTAAAATTTCTGGGATGGCTCGAGATAAACAATCTGGTACTAAATGAAATTTGCTTGGTCTGTGAATAATTTTATAATCAAATTGTTGTAATCTGACTGCCCAACGTCCTAAGCGACCTTGTGGGTTTTTTAAATTATTTAACCAAATTAAACTATGATGGTCAGTTATGATTGTCGTGGTTTTACCTTCAATATAACATCTTGCACTTTCCATGCTCCATAAAACACTTAAACATTCTAATTCGGTAATCGAGTACTTTTGTTCAGCTTTGCTAAGAGCTCTAGAAAAATAACAAATTACATGTTCTCTGCCATCGTAATATTGACTTAAAACTGATCCTAGGCCTTTTCTACTAGCGTCACATTGTAAAATAAAGTCATGATCAAAATTAGGACATGCAAAAATTGGTGCACTAATAAGTAAGGTTTTTATTTCATTAAATGCTTGTTCACATTCCGCAGACCAGATAAATTTTACTTTTTTCTGTGTTAAACTTGTAAGAGGTTTAATTATACTCGATAAATTTGGAATGAATTTTCTATACCAAGAGACCATACCCACGAATTGACGTATTGCTTTTGGACTGTTTGGTTTTGGGAGATCTACAATTGCTTTAACTTTGTCAGGATCTACATGTAATCCATTTCTGTTTACTACATAGCCAAGATACTTTAATTCACTACGACAAAATTGACATTTATCTTTGTTTAGAGTTAGGTTTGCATCTCTCAATCGATTGAAAACTTCTGTCAAAACTGATAAATGTGTCTCAAAGTCTGATGTTACCACTACAATATCATCCAAATATTTAAATACATATGGTTCTAATTCTGGGCCAAATAATTTATCGACTAAAGACTGAAAGGTAGCCGGTGCGTTCGATAAGCCAAATGGCATTTTATTAAAATGAAATAAGCCTCTTCCAGGGATAGTAAAAGCAGTATATTTCTTACTGTCTTCGGCCATATTTATTTGCCAGTAAGCACTGTATATCTAAAGTACTGAGATATTGACTATTCCCTAGTTTATCCAGAATGGAACTAATCATTGGTAATGGATATGCCCACTTTTCCGTTACTACGTTAAGTTTTCTGAAATCTACACAAAATCTGTATGTATTGTCTTTCTTAGGAACCATTAAAATAGGTGAACTCCAGCCACTATTACTTTTTTCAATAATACCAAGTTCTAACATTTTTGTAACCTCTTCGTCTATTTTCTTTTGCATGAATGGACTAACCGGATAGTATTTGGATTTAATTGGAGGACTATTTGTTTTAATCGAATGTTCTACAAGCGAAGTACTACCTAATTTAATATGTTTCACTGACTCAAAATATTTATTAATAACTTTATCTAATTTTTCTCTTTGACTTAAGGTCAGATCATCTGCTGTCTGAATATAATTTATTTCAAGATTATCATTTGGTTCTATACCAAAAATACCATTCGCCTTTTCTTAAGTCTGGAATTAAGTTCATTTTTATCCAAAATATTGTTCCTAACACTAAACTGTGACGTAATTCTGGTATAATGAAAACATTAAAAATGTGAACTTTATTTTTAAGTTGTATAGGGACATCCATATAACCAGTGGTTTCCAATTCCTGATTACTAGCTACTGTACATTTTGTATTTTCTAAAAGTTTAATTTTTAATCCCATCGCAAGTAAAATATTTGCAAGTTGGTCATTTATAAATATTTGATTTGCCCCCGAATCTAATAAACCTTTTATTTCTTTGCCATAAATAAAAACTGATACATAAGGTGACTCTCCTTCACTAGATTGATCTAACAAATAATTCAAGATAGGTTTGTTGTTTTTATTAAAATTATTTAATTCTGATTCTGTACAAGTGGAAAATGAATTTACAAAGTTATTAATATCAGAATGTTGATCAGTTGAGTCATTATTTATTATGACCGATGAAATGCTAGAAACGAAAGCTCGGTCTACACTTGATTTCTGACTGCGTTTCCCTGAGGGTTACATTTTACACAATTTCTAACAGTAAAACCTACTGTACCACACTTATTACATTTCTTTACTTTTTGATAAACAGTTTTTTGACATGTGATTCAAACCATTGCATTTGTACCACCTAATATTTGAGTCAATATTTTTATTTTTGTCGTAAACTAGACTGGAAAGAATCATACCTGCTATTTCTTTGGCTGTGAATTGATCTCTGATGGGGATTCATGTTTCTAAAATCATTACTTTGTCTATTTATATAGGAATCTTGACCATATCCATCTTCATATCTAGTCCTACTATTATCTTTATATCTGTCATTACTGTTATTACGTTCAAATCTATATATATATATATATATATCTAAACTTCTATTATTAAAACGTCTCTCTCTACTATTATCTCTTGTACTAAACGAATTTGTCCCACTATTTCTATCCCTACTAGAATATCTATCTCTACTAAAATGTCTATATCTACTAGAATATTTATCTCTACCATTACTTAATATACAATTTTCTCTACTTTTACAATTCCTATCTGCATCTCTACTATCTTTCTCTAAAAATCTCCTATCATAATCTACAGAAAATATTTTCCCACAATCTCTATTACAACAATCTGCCTCTTTTCCTTTGCCCGCTCTATATCTATCAACAGAATTTTCCCTTGACCGGTTTCCTTCCCTTGACTCCCTGCTATTATCTCTGCTTCGTTCAATATGTTGTCTATTCTTGTTATCAAATGTTACCTGTTTATTTACTTGAATATTGTGTAATTAATTTTTTGTTCTTGTTTTGTCAGCTTTATACTGTAAATCTACCTCTATTGCATTTTTTGTCTAACGATGGTGGAACGAAATTAGCTATATTTCTATTGGTGTCTTCTATACGTCTACCTAGTTTGATTAATTGATCTAGAGAATTAATATCATCGAAAAGATATAACTTTTGTTGGTATTCTGGTCTAATTCTTTCTTTTTATTATTTCTAATTTTATTTTTTCATCAACTGAAATAGATAATCTATTAAACAAATTTGTCATATATGCAATATAAATGGCAATAGTTTCCGATTCACCCTGTGTTCTTGACTTAATTTGTTCCCAAATCTTTTTGTTTCTATCTCGGAAGAATTCTTCTCGAAATTAAACGTACTTTTTTAAACGGAAAAGTTACATAAGGAGTCCCAAGTTTTTGCTTTATCTCTAACCGCTCTAAAATATACTAATGCTTGACCCTCAAATAATTGTGATACACATTTAAAAGTTTTTCTTTTGATACCCCCTTTGCTTGACATCGTTCATCAACATATTCAAAGAAAGCATTTAAACTTAAAGAATCATCTTTACCAGAAAAAGTTAAGCCCCAAGATGTGATATCTAATTTTGAATTAAAATACAATTTACTTAACTCTTGAGTTGTTAATTGTAATGGATTATCATCTTCATCTGATCGTTTACTAAGTACTTTAGTAGGTGTCGAACTATTGTCATCTTTTTCGATTAAACTTTGTTGAAAAATTAATTCTACGGGTACATCAGTTGATGGTGTTAGAGATTTTAAAGATTCTTGTTTATTTTTAAAAATAGTTAAATAATCTAACGCTGTAGTTAATAAATTTGATTTTGTTCTATCTCTTCGGTAGATGATGGTTCAATTCTCTCAATCCTACTTAAAACATGAGCTAATTTTGTTTTTAATTTCCTAATCCCAGCAACAGTTATTTCTTCAGAAATTTTTTTGTCAATTTCCCCTAATTTGTCTTTACAGATAGCCAGTTCCTCTTTTAGGTACAAGGTTAAATTCAATTTTAAAACTATGACCCTCTAATTCTAAATTTAAAAGTTCTCTTAATGTTTTTATAAAATCTTTATTGCTACCCTGAGGTTTAACTCCTCTAATGGAAATTTTCATATTCGAGTTCCTCTTTAATTAATCTGTCAGGCTCCATTTTCAACATGATTGCAATATTAGAGAATAGAATATAAATAGACACGAGAAAAAAAATTACTTTGACAAATTAACTTGTATATACCACTATTATGCAGCAATTCTGGGCAAGAAATATATTATAACTATATAGTTACCAAATCCTGTCCTAGTATTGTAAGGTTACCTCGTCGTTAAATGCAGATATTGGGCCAATGACATCAGTGATTGCATACCAAATAGATAAGTCTCTCCAATTAGTGAAGTTCCAAAATTATTGAGTTGGGTTGGGTTGAGTTAAGTTGGGTTGGGCGCCAAATTATGTCACGTATGCACGTTGGGTGCCAATTTATGCGATGGGTGTGTAGAATCCTAAATACAAAACAAGGTTATACAAGGTATTATAAGTAACATGTTAATTAGCTCCAAGTGTATTTTATTATGGTTCTAGTTATCACAGTGAGTTACGTTACATGGAACGTTCAAGGAGACCATTACTTGGCCATAATGAAAATATGATGTCTACCTTAATTATTTTAAATCGTCTCACAAGGAAAAGAAAATGACTATAACTTAAAGGTGGCTAATCTATACCAAATGCAATATTGCAGATAGCGTACACTTGAAAGTTGTTCTTAAAATGATTCTTACTAGATGTTAAATATTTACAGAGATTTCGTATTAAGCTACGATTCTAAATTGATTCTATACCTTTGATTCTAAAAAAAAATAAATTTTTTTTCAACAAAAACAGGAGTAAATAGTTAATCCCCATAATCAGAGTATAGTACGTTGTGTTCTACTTCATCCAGGTCACTTTCTTCTTGAAATTCTACCTCCTTTTGAGTTTTATTGGCTTATTTTCTGTCGCTTCTCTTTTTTTATTTTTATTTTCATTATGGGCCATATTCTGATAGAAGTTATGACGTATCGGTGGAATATAGGGCAAAAGTTGAAAAAGGTACTCCCACTTCAGGTATGGTATTTTTATGACAGCTGTATAAAGAGGTTTGTTTAAATTTTTAAGAGATAAATTAGGTCTACTTGCTTTAAGAGACCAACATTTCTCAGAATGGGAGGCAGGAAACGGTGGATTCCTTGTTAAATGAAATAAAAAGGATAAAAAGTGTTCACGTCTGTACAACCACACGATTTGTCGCCATTTAAATGGAACTTTTTCCATGTCTATTTTAGGATGTAACATGATTGTATAGAGGTAATCGAAACAGAGGAAGTCACCTTGTCCCATGTTATATACTTGAAATTTTTTTGACGTTCTTTTTATTATGTCTATTTAATGTTCTGAGATAAAAATATGTAATGACTGTTTTTTTGCTTTCTCGATGCGAGCAAAGGAACTGTCACATTCCATATATGTAAGAATGTTCCAGCTCAAAAAAACTTATAATGTATTATTGTCAAGTTTGTGGCTTGAACCAGAAACATGAATAATATTGCAATATTTTTATGTTTGTTTTGACCTCCACATTAGTCGCTATAGCAAATCAGTTCTTCGATAGTTGGTGGCAAACTCTTAAACAAATCTCACTATCGATATTAGATAATATAACTTTAATCTAGTAATTTACCTGACACAATTCTCTTTTGTTTACTAATAATCAAACACTAGAAACTCAATATCACACTAGGAAACTAAACTAAATATCGAAACTTGACAGAGTATGTAACCATGAGCGGTCAACAAATCAAAACATTTATTCGCGGCAAAACGGTCCAAGTGCTCTTGGATCATTTTGCCACTAATCAAATAAGCAGTTTTGTTGACCTACTTTTTGCCATTGATTAAAATGATTAAAATGATGGCGCTAAATGTATAAAAATCACTTGGATCCTGTTGCTAGTAAATATTTTTTAGTTTTAATTACCTGAATTTGCACTTAACTCATTTTTGTAAAAACCGCCACTTAGACCCTTTTGGCTCTTACCCCTTCAACAGTAATGTGTACAGGTATTTGCATTCCAACCATTTTCAACCTCTTCGAAACTCATTTCGTACGTCTTATTACATTTCGTGTTGCGCAGAACGCGAATGGTAAACACGAAGTTACATGACTTCAGCGAGCATGAAAAATATCGTATATATCTTGGTACGTGCGGTTTTTGACTTGTATTGACCGTTTGCAGTCTCGTCAAAAACGCGCTTGTACCTCGAGTATATAATGTACTATTTCGCGATGGCGTGTTTTCTGGGGCTGGTCTAACGAAACCAAGGGGTGATCAAACGTTTTTGAGGGTGGTCAAACGATCTGGAACGCGTACAACCCTTAAACATCTCCCCCTTGGATTTTAGCGACCTTTGAACTTAGCCCCAATCGATAACTTTAAAAAAAAATTCTTCCTATGCTTGCTGAAGCCATTTTCAACCTCATTTCGTATGTCTTATTACATTTCGTGTTGCGCAGAACGCGAATGCTAAACACGAAGTTATATACGACTTCAGCGAGCATGAAAAATATCGTATATATCTTGGTACGTGCGGTTTTTTGACTTGTATTGACCGTTTGCAGTCTCGTCAAAAAAAGCGCTTGTACCTCGAGTATATAATGTACTATTTCGCGATGGCGTTTTTTCTGGGGCTGGTCTAACGAAACTAAAGGGTGGTCAAACGTTTTCGAGAGGTGGTCAAACGATCTGGAATGCGTCCAACCGCCACATCTCCCCTTGGATTGTAGCGACGTGTGAAGTTAGCCCCAATTGACAAAAAAATGTTTTTTTTTAATAACTTTTTTTCTGAGGATCGTCAAACGAAAATAATTTTGTGGTCTTACATGGTCTAACGATGGTCAAACGATTGTACTATGGATAATTCGATGTTGAAAAATTTTTGGGGCTGCGTGAAGTCCCAAAATTTTATTTCGTCAATATCTCGAAAAAAAATTGGTCAAACGTAACTAATGGGTGGTCTAACATGGTCAAACGAACTAGCTAGTTCCCCACCCCGCCCCTTATTTTTCGGGGCCAACTTCACGGACCTAGAAATCTCACTGCCGCTATCTACTAAAATCTCGATGTTTTTTCCATAACTGTAGCTTGAATTAAAGGTATTACTACCTCTTTTTCTTTTTCGGCTTCGTCATATTAGGGTTCGAGTAGTAAATTCTCTAAACTCTCATTAAAACGCGTTATTAAGTTAAGTTGATTATTATTAGTACGCCTCTCCATACGATTGTTATTATTATTTAACGTATTTTTACGATTATTTTCTGCGCCATTATTATTTTGTCTATTATCAAAATTTCTATTCGTATTATTTTGTCGCGCATCCGGTCTCCTATCCTGTACACTATTTCTATTTATCTGCCGTGGACTTTCGTTCGCATACATTTCATCGATTTTTCTTAAGTATTCCTCCACCTCATCTACCGTATCTAACCCTTGCGTAACTATACCGCGTCTCATCTCTGCAGCAAAATGTTTCGAAATCATTTCGATTATTTCCTCATCGCTTATTTTCTGCGACAAAAAACTAGCCTGATTTACAAAGTTTAAAACACAGTCGGATCTGCTACCCGCTTCGAATTTCCCATACTTTAATTCCAAAAATAGTTCTCTCTGTTTTTTGCGACTCCAAAACCATCTTTGAAAAGCACTGCAAAAATCACTGTAATTTCCTTGTTGAAAAGTTGACTCTTTAACCTTCTAGTAGTCGCGCAAATGATTGAGACATTCGTAGTCGCCCCGGTCTGTGAGACCAGGTAGGCAAAAACAAATGAGTAAACTTTTTTACCATAGGAAAAGTGTAAAGGCATGTTTTAGCTGAAAAACTATAGTATAATTATTAAGAATTTGAATTTATTGAAAAAATGCAATAAACATGTTATTTTAATTGACCTAAAAGCGAGCTTAAAAGATCGAATTTATAACAGAAGTCATATAATAATTAGTGAAAATAAATTTAGTATTAATAATTTGCTATCCATATAACTTTTTTATGAATTTTATGAAAATATAATAGCTATTGATCTTACAAAGCACTTTCCCTGTATGGCATGCAGATCGCTGTAATATGTTCTGAACATATGTAGGTGTTGCATTTGAAGCAGGAAAATGGAGTTTTCCTGTTTTTCTTCCAGTCGCAAAATGCACATCTCCCGGGGTTAACATTTTGTTGCGCTTTCTGGTCAGGTCCAAACAATTCTTGATGTCGAATCGTGAGAGATTTGTCTGGCAAGCACGCCTTTGTAAATGTGGACGTATCAATCCATTTGCCAATTCTCTCAAGAAATTCCTTCTCGCCAAATTTGTTTTGGGATTATTGGCAGAAAATGTGATTTGAGAATTAATGCCAGCAATGTTTAACATTGTGTAAAAGATGACCATTGCCATCTCTTAGAATTAATCGCATAGTTATAGCTGGCAGAAAGTTTGTCGACGACATCGACACCTCCTTTGGTTTCATTGTATTTTGTTATAATTACTGGTTTATTGAGATATCCACTATCTGGGTCAATGTCGTCATGAAGATGAAAAGTTGATACCAAAATAACATTTTTACCTTTTTTCGGAATGTAGGACACAATAGTTTGATCATTTGTGAACCCAAAGATACTTGTGCCCGCAGGTCCATTGGTTGGTTTTGAAAATTCCAAGGGCAACTCTCGTTTGTTTTTTCTCACAGTACCAATTACCGTCAACTTGTGTTCACGCAGCAAAGTTTCTACAAGAGGAATTGACATGAACCAGTTGTCCATGGTCACGTTCCTACAGTTGCCAAAAACATGCTCACACAGTCTAAAAACTACATCTTTCGGACTATTTGAAATTTTGTACGGTCCGTCAGGCTGACTTCCTACATACACCTCTAATTTTGAAGTGTAGAACATTTTAGCATCGCATAGTGCCAAAATTTTCAGATCGTGTTTGTTGGGCTTAGAAGGAATATACTGCCTAAAAAGAGCACCTCCCTCTAAACCCTGCAAGTATTTCACCTACAGTAAGGAATTCCGAAAGATAATAACTCATATAGATATGCCGAAAGATAAACCATAATTCTTATGGTTTCTGACATTTCCTCTTCAGTTTTCATAGCAACTAACGAAACGGTTTTTTTCACTTTTGAGTTTTTCTATATACTTGGATTTTAATTCGCTGTCTTCTTCTAATTCACTAATAGTTTTTTCAAGTACGCCTTTTTCATTGAGCTCCTCATCACTCTCGAATTCATTGCAGCAAATTATTTGGTTTTCTTTAATAAAACGAATTTTACTTTCCAACCGAGGAAACAGCGCTTGTGAAACACACTGTAACACTTGATACAAATGTTTTCGTATCTATAAAAAGTTCTATTCTATAAAAGTTTTCGTTTTACAACATTTAAAACAAATTGAGCTCACTGAGCGATTATTGATGTTACCATTCGCCATAGCGGACAT
Organism: Aromia moschata; assembly: GCA_029963805.1. Classification (NCBI taxonomy): domain Eukaryota; kingdom Metazoa; phylum Arthropoda; class Insecta; order Coleoptera; family Cerambycidae; genus Aromia; species Aromia moschata. Next base: position 103,745 of record JAPWTK010000600.1, read on the forward strand.
GGACTTCATTTTAAATGGAAATCAGATTAAATGGATGGATGGACCTCATTTTAAAATTTTCATCAATAAATTGAGCAGTAACATCTATAAAAATCTGTGTTTACAGACGTCTAACAATCTGTAGTGATACGGACTCTTCTTGCATTTGCTAATGATGATCTATATTTTAAAAGTTCCTCATATCTTGCTGGAATCAAAGATCTTGAAATTTTATGCCTCTCAGGAATTTCGTACGAAGGGATCAAAGCCTGTACAAAATCAATAAAACCCCTATCTTCTATTATAGTAAAAGGCTGATAGTCTTTAGTGAACATATTTAGCAATTTATATGTTATAATTTTATTGGCTGACACTCCTAATTTTCTTGGTACTGTAGCCATGGGGTGCACGCGACGCGTGAGTTCGATATTTTACTTTCATTAAGATTGGAGAGCTTACCTGAACTGCAGACAGCTGTTGATGGTGTGCTCAAATCAATTGCCCAGATGGAGACGGCTGGGTCACTCAGGTGGTCGAGACTACGCAGTAAAACACCAGTTTCGAGGAGGAGACGATCTTTTATTCACACACAAGTTGCTTACACGAAACGTCGCGGAATCGCCCACCGTCACATCTAATTCCGACAGCGCTAATTAATTACTCGAGGTTGCTTTCAGAAAGACAAAGAAATGGTAGTTCAGTAATTCATAACATATTAAAAAATTTAACTCTATCAAAACACAAAATGATCCCATATTGTCCACGTTAAAAATATATTGTAACGTAATAATGACACTTGGCCAAAAAAGTCAAAAAAACTAAACCCTGATTTATTAAAATATTTTAATATTAGAGATGAGTTATGCATATGTAACGAATTATTTTTTTCTTAGACAGGGTGATAATCCCATACAAGCTTAGACATTTTATGTTACAATCGTTACACAAGGACCATTTAGGCATAAATAAATGTAGGTCTAGGGCAAGAGAAAGTATCTTTTGGCCAAATATCAATGATGACATAAAAAAGTTTATTTTAAATTGTGATGTATGCAGTACATTTAGTAAGAACAATGCTAAACTACCACTAATTCAGCACGAGATACCTAATAGAGCTTGGGTCCTTTTTAAATATATTTATCAGTGGCTTATGATCCGTGTCAACTTGTACATTTTTTCCGTATATAAAATAATTGAATCGGTTTACTAACATCATAATATGTTAGCACGGGTGGTTATGTTAAAATACTTTTTAATGTATTTACACTATCAGTGTGAATTTTTTCCCAATTCCAAATTACATTATTATGAGTTAACTCTCGTAAAAGGACTGAAATCTTTGATAAAATTGGAATAAATTTACCCAAATATTTGACTAAACCCAAAAATCTTAAAAAGTTCTTTTTTTATTTTTAGGATTTTCTAATTTTAAGATAGCTTGAACTCTGTCATCATCAATTTCAATACCCTTTTCTGATACGCTGAATCCAAGCATTTTATTTTCCTTTTTTATACTGAAATTTGTCTTTATTGAAAGTAATGCCATATTGTCAAGCTGTATCCAACACCTGTTTCAATATTTTATCATGTTCTAATTCATCATTGCTTGAAATTATTAGGTCATCAATATAAATTTTGTTATCAAGTATACCTCCAAAAATTTCTCTAATTTTTTTTTGAAATACTTCCGCTGCTGTATTAATACCAAACGGCATGTCCAGAAATCTATATCTATCTAGCGCAGTTGCAAAAGTACATACTTTTGAGGACATTTCATCTAATTCTATTTGATAAAATGAATCTTTTAAGTCTAATATTGAAAAATATTTTTTTCCTCCTAAATCTGACATAATTTCATCAGGAGAAGGTATTTGAAAATGATCTCTTTTAATATATTGGTTTAAGACAGAAGGATCAAGACAAACTCTTAATTTTTTATTCGGTTTTTCAACAATTACTATATTATTAACCCAGTCAGTTGGTTCTGTTTGTTTACAAATTACTCCTTCCTTTTCCATTTTTTTTAAACTAGCCTCAAATTGAGGTAATAAAGTTTTAGGAATCCTCCTAGCGGGATATACGCATGGTTTTACGTCATCCTTTAAGGAAAACGTATAAGGTTTTCCTGGAAATTTATCTAATCCCGTAAAAACTATCATATTTTTTTAGTTAAAATGTACATTATTATTGTTATGAATACTATTATATATGTCATTATCAATGGAATTGACTTTTTCATGAGTTTTTCAAGACATATTTCTAAACCTAATATAGGTTCTGGAGTGGGTACTGGAACCTTCGGCGTAGAAACAAAAAAACTGGACGTTTTTTTGTTGGCATCTTCAGAAGATTAAAACTTTTAATCTTTTAATAAAGTTTTAATCTTCTGAAGATGCTAATTGGTTGGCGAAACGCGCATCGAGAAAAGTGTAGTAGTTCGGTGTTTCGTGGAAAACGTCCAGGTTTTTTTTCTAATATAGGTTTACCATCAGCTTTAACAATCATAAATTCTATTAGTTGATTCTCTCCACGTACTTTACAATTTATTACCGCTGATCCTTGTACTTCAATCCTACTTACTCCATAGGTTAACATCTACGTTCAATTTCTCAATTTCTCTGCGTTAGGAGCCACTTTCTCAAAATTCTTGGCAGGAAGAATGTTGCATTCTGCACCAGTATCAACCTTAAAACATACCAGTTGGTTATTAATATAAATATTTTCGACAATCTCTAACTTCTTGGTGTTTAAATTGCACACCCTGTATTTAATTTTAGAGTCAACAATTTTTTTATCATTAAGAGTTAAGCAGTCGATAAAAAAATCCATCAGAACTTTCTACAACAATGTTATTTATTTTTCTTTTATTTTTTTGGGAATTCATTGTTTTTATCATTATTTTTTATTAAATAACCTGATTCGAGGTAATTTGGTTTATTACAAAATCTACAGGTCTTACCATAAGCAGGACAATTTCCAGCAGCATGCCTTGTGTGGCACTTGAAACAATTATATAAACAGTTAGAATGATCATTTTTATTCCTAATACATTTTTTACCATAATCAAAATTTTTTACTAGGCATTTTAATTTAATCGTCAAAATTATTACTTTACTTTTTATAGGCAGGAGCTCTTCTAACGGCTTCCACATGGGGCTCAGGGGGTAGGCCAGGATTGTGTTATGTACAATTCGTCGCTTTTAAAATAGAAAAATGATATTCTTATTAGAAGTATACAATAAACTAAAATATTATTCTTGTGAATAATAAATAAAAATGTTATTCTTGTTATAAATAAACTAAAAAATTATTGTAATAAAAATAAATTCCCAATTCGTGATAAAACAAAAATATTTTTTCTATAAAACAGAAAATACAAAGTTTACTTACAACATATAATCAAATAAACCTCCACTTTCCGCAGAAAAAGGAAATTAATATATTAAAAAGGCGTTTCAAAAGGCACTACCAAATCGCGAATTGCAGGGATACTATGATTTTGCAAGAGCTTCAAATATGTTGCTCCCGTTAAATTACCATCTATGAAAAATGGTCCAATAATATAATCTCCAACTATTCCCATCCACACGTTCACTTTTTGGTGGCGTTGGGTTCGTGCCACATAAAATTGTCGCGGTGCCCCCCCCCCCCCCCCTGCCCTAAATACGAGCAGTCTTTTATTTTTATTCTAATAATGCCTTCCTGTATTATGTCGATTCGTCGGTGAAAATTATGTTCTTTAAAACATTAGAATCCCTATTTGACATTTCCACTGTGGATTGACAAAATTCTTGACGTCGAAATGGGTCGTCGGGAAATAACTCGTTTCTCGCTTTAATTTGTTCCCATATTTTCGTAGTGTCTTACTCGCCGTCGAGTAAGACACACCGAATTGTTCACCGATTTCTCTAGTGGACTGAGCAGGATCTTGTTCTATTGTTGCACAAATCATAGTATCCCTGAATTCGTGATCTGGATTCAGTGGCCTAGGAGGCAATTCCCTCTTATGTTGTTTCGGTGAAAGGCATCCGTGCGCAATAAGATTGTGCATAATATTTTGGATAGTGTTTCTAGATGTTATTCATGATCTTTTTGGCTTTAACCATCGATATCTCAGCAACTAGTAATCGGACAGAAAATTGAATGGCAGTTTCAGAATCTTGGAATAAATTTCCTACAAGGTTATGTCATGTTTTTTTGAAAAAAATTGTATCCTCAATATTAACCTGAAAAAAGTGAAAAAAAGTGACTTTTTCACTTGTTTTGCTAAGTCGACCGCATCTTTGCGAATATTGATGGGGAGTCTAATGTTTGTACGAATTTTTATACCTCAATGTACCCCCAATAGCCCTGCAAATCGGCAGATCGATCTATTAAATGGTTTCCCCAGACCGTTTGATCAAAATTTCAGAAAAAATTAAAGAAGCAAAAATTTACATTTCTAAGCACCAATAGAAAAGCAATATCTCAGCAACTAGTAATCGGACAGAAAATTGAATGGCAGTTTCAGAATCTGGAATAAATTTCCTACAAGGGTATTTCATGTCTTTTTGAAAAAATTTTTCCTCTTCAATATTAAATTGAAAAATGAAAAAAAGTTACTTTTAAAGTCGACCACATCTTTGCGAATATTGATGGGCAGTTTAATGTTTGATGAATTTTTATACCTCAATGTACCCCCAATAGCCCTGCAAATCGGCAGATAGATCTATTGAATGGTTTCCCAGACCGTTTGATCAAAATTTCAGGAAAAATAAAGTAGCAAAATTTACGTTTCTGAGCACCCTGAGCACTCTCTGGGACAAATTAACGTAGAGAAAATTTTAAAAAAGGAAATTGAAGCTGAATAAACAGGCTATCAGGTCTATACCATGGTTTCACTGTAAAAAAAAATTCCAAGCCCATGGACCGACAAAGAAAACGCAAAAATTTGCAATTTTTTTTTTCGTGTCATTCCTTAGAATTGCTCGATAACTGTCGCTTCTAAATATTTTCGGCCACGAGATCTGAAAACTAGAATCATGGAGCTTTAAAATGCTTTTTTTTCATCTCGATACGACCATTTTTCACATAAATACAGCCCTTCAAATATCACTAAAAAAATCCACAACTTTTTCTTGCTCCCTTAATTGTTTGCAGTGGTTTATAAGGATTTCAATTTTGAAAACGATTTTATAATTATGTCACTCACGTGTTTAGTACATCTCAACTCATTATTAATATACAGTCCCAGGTATTTACAAACATCTGTAGGTACTAGAACCACCCCATTTAGTACCAGCTTAAACAAAGCATCAGTAATAACAGAGGTCCTTTTGGATTCCTACAACTAATAAATTAGTTTTTGTTTCATTCAAAACAAAACCATGTGCTCGAGAAATCTTAGAAATATGTTCTAGATCCCTATTAATTTTTATAACAGAATTGAAGATGTTGTTTATAGGAAAACGAAAAATTAGCTGTATGTCATCCGCATACTGATGAGATGGGAAATGTACAAGTTGTTAAACATTTATTGATAATAAAAGTAATGTGATTTGCCAAATGTGGTAATACGAATGATAACAGTTTAATATCAATATCATCTACACCCCGGGCACATGACTTCACAGAACCAAATGTTTTTTTCTACTTCTCTAGAAACGGTTTTAAAATTAAATTCATTAGTTACACCTGGAAATGTTTTGTTTGAGTATTGTTTAGACAAAAATTGGTCATCCACTTTTGTTTGACGAAATTGATTAGTAAAAAAAATCATTAAATTCATTAGGGGTATTAGTATAACAAATGGTTTTCCAAAAATTTTTTGGGTCAGATTTAAATGTGTGTGCAAAAAAACACGTTTTTCTAATTTTATTGCCATATTAACCATGTTTCTCAATGTTTTATAAGCATCCCAGGATGCACCCGTATTTTCTCGCTTATATTTAATATGTGCATTATTTCTCAGTTTTATCATTTTCTTGACATTGTCCGTTAGTCAGGGTGCCGGCGACTTAGTAATCCTAATAGTTTTGTTTGGTCCATGAATATCGAATATCGTTAAAATATTTGCATTAAACAAAACAACCATTTCATCAACGTTTTTCAGAGAAAAAAATGTCATCAAAGTTTAGTTGTAAAAGGTCTGAAACAAATACATTGTATTGAAAATCCAAAAATCAAGATATGTTTTATACACTGGCGTTTGTTTAGGTTTATTGATATTTAAATCACAAGCAACCAACCGATGCGATGATCAGATATGTCGCCTATATTGTGTGTACGTATACGTATCATATGTAGAAATAACAATAAGGTCAATTAATGTACGACAATTCTCAGTGATTCGTGTAGGTGAGGTAACTAACTGATGTACATAAATAATATCTAGACAAGAGGTTATTTAATTGTACTGCGGCATTATTTTTCTCATTTAATAAATCAATATTAAAATCCCCTCCAAAAAGTACATCACATTCAGGAATAATGCTGAAGACTGCTCATCACATTGACATTAGGTGGCCTGTATAATGATCCCAAACAGATATTCTTCCCTTCAATTTTAACATTAATCCATATTTGTTCAAGTGATTCGTCATGATCAATTTAAGTGTTGATCAATTTAAATTTGATAGATATATGTAAAACGCAACTCCACCACCTCTTCCATCACGATCCCTCCTGATTAAATTGTAACCATCAATGGCTATTTGATTGTTATCTATCTTATCATCCAACCAAGTTTCCGAAAGTATTATTTCACACAATTTCTTAACACAAAATTTCTCCCCCAATACATAACCAGAAAACAAATCAAAACTTCTGCATATATAGCGGATATTGAAATGACAAAAATTAAATTCAGTACTAACATACATGGGAATAAAGATCTTATGTGAGAGCCTTGAGCTCCTATTCAATTAGTTAAACAAAGAAATAAAATGAGTAATCATGACTACAAAACAGAGGAAGTCAAATAAGTATATCTCTAACCAATACATATTAATATATGAGAATCTGTCTACAAACTATCTCTAATCAGTACATATTCTTCAAAATCAATACAATTTAAGTGTAAAACACATTACTATCTAATATACCTGCATGTGTAGCAATAATAAAAGATAGTTACGAAACTATATTCTTATTCGTATGTAATTTTAATTTCTAAATTTAACTTAAGAAGAAATATATGTATACTAAGTATAAAATATATAAAGTAGTTTCATTCAGTAATAACAAAAAATCTCCTTCAATTATACCGATCATATACCGCGTGTTAGGTTTATTGCGAGGATGGCCAAATGAGCGATTGATTCAATTTATATATAATACTATAACTATAACAATTTATATATATTTACTTAAAATAAAAAGGAAAGATAAAGAGAAATAAAGAAAAAAAGATATGGACGGAACATACCGCCCACCTAAAATACATAGTATTTTATATTTTAATGAGGGGTAGAGGGCACAATTTAACGACCGGACGTTTCATTAGTCCGGTGCTAGTACGCACCGTCGCAACGCGCATGACACCATCCGCACCTGGATGCACCCCAACAACGCGAGCAAGCTGCCAACGCAACGGTGGTGCCTGAGAATTTTTTATGGCCACCATAGTACCGGGAATAATTAAATTAGACGAAGCAGTCCATTTGCTTTTTTGAAGCAGTGTATGTAGGTATTCAGAATGCCACCGAAACCAGAAGTCTTGGTGGAGGCGTTGCAGCATTTGCCAGCGGTTTAGGCGTCCCATTGGTACCGTTGTTAGGTCAGCTTCGGGCACAGTTGACAGCGGTTCGAGTGTTAAAAAATGGCCAGGAGTTAACACCGAAAAATCGTTGGGATCGGAACTTAAAGGGGTTAACGGGCGTGAGTTTAACACTGCTTCAATTTGCACAAGTACAGTATATAGCTCTTCATATGTGAGAATTTGCTTACCAATAACTCTATATAAGTGTGTTTTTACACTTTTAACCCCAGCTTCCCACAATCCTCCGAAATGTGGGGGCCGAGGGTGGATTAAAATGCCACTCAATCGCCTCAGATTCAGAAGCAGATTTTAAATATTGAGCAATTTGTTTAGAAGCAGAAATAAAATTGGTACCACAATCACTATATAAATGATTACATCTACCTCGACGTGCAACAAATCGACGTAGTGCGACAAGAAATGTATCCGCGGACAAATCAGAGACTAATTCTAAATGAATAGCTTTTGTAGCATAACAAACAAATAAACATATATAGGCCTTGTGCGTTTTTGCCCCTCGTGTTTTGCCTACGGTTATAAGGAAGGTCCAGCCATGTCTACCCCAGAATGACTAAAACATTTAACTTGCGAAATTCGAGTTGATGGTAAGTCGCCCATGATTGGTTGACAAGGTTTCGGTTTAAGTTTCCAACATATATGGCAATTTGCCAGGACACTCCTAATTGCTCTCTTTGCAGATAAAATCCAACATTGTTGTACGATCAAAAATTGAACAGTTTGTACCCCGGCATGTAAGTATTTTTTATGGTAATATTCAATCAGTAATGTGGTGAGACAACTAGAGCGGGGCAACAATACTGGGTGTTTTTTTATCATAAGTAAGGTTGGAATGATGCAAGCGACCACCAACCCGTAAAATATCCTGATCATCCAAAAAAAATACTAGGTTTTTGAAAAGATTTAGGTATTGTTTGATTGCATTTAATCTGATTTAAAAGTACCGAAAAATATTTTTGTTGAGTGTATTTTATTAAAAGTAAAAGTGCTTGATTTAAATCAAAAAACGATAGCAAGAGAGAATGTTTATTAGCGGGATTCTTTAAGTTAAATACAAATCTTAACACGTATGCGATAACACGTTGCAAGTGGTTAAGCGAGGAATAGTTATTTAAAAGCGTTTCAAAGAAATCTGTAGATATTACAGAATGTAAACAAGTTTTTCTTTCCTCTTGGAATGCCTCCTCAGACAAAGGAATCTCAGAAGGGATGACCCACGATGCAGAGGCATCTTTTAAAAAGGCAGGCCCCGCCCACCATAAGGAATTATGAAGCAACTCGGAGGGAAAAGACCTCGAGAAGCCAGATCAGCAGGATTATTTTTTGAAGAAATGTGAAACCAATTTTCAGGCGATATTTTGTCTTGGATAAAAGAAACGCGATTGCTGACAAATGTTTTCCATCTGTGCGGTGAACCTTTTATCCAAGCCAAAGTAACAGTAGAATCAGACCACGCAAATATTTTGCTAAATTTGATGGCATCATAAGTAGACAAAACAAATGAAAATAAGTCAGCGAGAAGTACTGCGGCACAAAGTTCAAGGCGAGGAATCGAAATACGGCGTAAAGGAGCTATTTTGGATTTTGCACATACAAAATATACAGAAACATCCGAGCTTTGTCCTAACACTCGGAAATAAACGACAGCGGAATAACCTTTTGAGGGAGGCATCACAAAAACCATGAGCCTCGCACGACCAGTTATCAGGAATTTTTATTTGACGAGGGATTTGAACACGTGACAATAAAGGAAGTTCACGTTTGTAGCGATCCCAAAGTAGGAGAACATCATTTGGCGGGGAACATCATTTGGCCCAAAGTCCAAAGCAATTGAATTATATATTTATTAAAAAAAGTAATCGGTGCTAGAAAACCAAGCGGGTCAAATATTCGGGCTAATTCGGATAACATGTGACGTTTAGTACATGATCTATCTATAGGAGTAACCTGATATGAAAAAGTATCTAAAGTTGGATACCAGTGTAAACCTAATATTTTTAGAATACACTCGTCATCCAAAGAAAGAGGGTCATTTGACAAATGAGAAATTGGCAAGTCAGTTAATAAATCTGGATTATTACTGGCCCACTTCCTCAACTCAAATCCGCCTTTTTGACAACAAAGATATTAAATCTTGTTTTAAGCGACAAGCGGATTCAAGCGTCGAACTTCCTGAGAATATATCATCAACAAATGTATCCTCACTAAGAACTCTTGCAGCGGTAGGAAGATTACATTTTTCATCCTCGGCTAATTGTAATAAACAACGGTTTGCAAGATAAGGTGAAGACGTCACTCCGTATGTAACAGTTTTCAAACGAAAATCAAAGTTTCAGGTGAGAAACGCCATAAGATTCGTTGATAATCTGTGTGATTAGGATTTACTAAAATCTGCCGATACATTTGTTTAATATCGGCAGTAAAGGCTATGTTGTGAAGGCGAAAATGTAACAAAATTGTAACTAAATTTCTTTGCAGTTTTGGGCCAACAAGAAGAAAATCATTAAGTGATCCTGAAGAAGGAATTTTAGCCGAAGCATTAAATACGACACGCAATTTAGTGGTGGAACTCTCAGGCTTAAGAACGCAGTGATGTGGAATATAATATGTCCTTGGTGAAACAGATTCTATAATTTCCATATGACCTAAATCAATATCTTGCATAAAATCGGAATATTGTTTATATAAAACTGGATCTTTTGAAAGTCGGCGCTCTAGTGACAAAAAATATTGTACAGCTAAGTTACGAGACTCCGGAAAAAGTAGGTTCTTCATTGCGGAACGGTAAAGAAACGGTAAACCTACCCGTTGCATCTCGTGAATATGTTGATACAAATTTTTGTTCGCAGAGTTTATCATCGGGAGATAAACATGTGATGTCTGGAACGGTTTCCACTTCCCAGAATTTCTTTAAAATATTTTCTACGGAAACGGTCGACATATTACACAAAAATGACTGAATTGTAGGTAAACAGACATTTTTCCCATTAATACATAACCGAATACGGTGTTCAACGCGATTGGTTCATTTGTGTTACCTAATATACGACCGGGTTGAAGAATATTTGGAAAAAAATATCAGCTCCTAGTAAAATATCAATCGCCCCTGGTATATTAAAGGTTGGATCAGCAAATTGTAAATTTTTTAAGTATGGATAATTTTCCAAAGAAAAACGAAAAGCGGGTAAATCATTACAAATTTTTGGCAAAATTATAGCCTGTAAACTAAAGCACGGCGAATCTACTTCTCCCGTTCGGCGTATTTTAATCGAAACGGCACTCGAGCTAGTAAAAGAGTGCATTGGACCTAAACCTTGTATAGAAAGAGAAGTGCTAAATCATGATAAACCTAAACGATTTACCATTCTTTGAGAAATAAAACTTGTTTGAGAGCCAGAATCAAGAAGTGCCCGACATTTACAAAAATTGCCATATTTATCTGACACTTCAATTAATGCGGTTGAAAGCAAAACACTCGTAGTTAAAGGCACCGTACTTGTTAAAGATTGTGTTGCTGTACCGGCGAAAGGTTCGTTAATTAGTACATTGTCATGCGGCACCGGTCGACTTGTCGCATCACCCTGTATAACAGGGGTATAGGTGTGAGTGAAATGTAACAGCGTTTGATATTTCTTTTGACATTTACGACAGGTGGATATCGACTTACAATTTTTCAAGTTGTGAGACGAACTTAAACAATTAACACAAAACTTATTTTGTTTCGCAAACTGAAATCTATCATGCGGTTGTTTGTTGTGAAATTCAGGACATTTGAATAGCAAATGGTTATTTTTACAAATAAGACAAGTTAAAGCATTCATGTTATTATTTGTATTTGCAAAAAATGAAGAACTAGCTCGACCAGATGACAACGGCTTCACTTTATGTTGAGAATTACCTGCGACAGTATCTAAAGTATTGCAATGATTTTCTAAAAAAATGATTAAAACTTTAAAAGTCGGTATCTCATTAGATTTATAGTGCAATTCAAAGCTTGTAACAGTATTATGATTAAGACGATTTAATAACATATGAACCAAAATAAAATCCCAGTGTTCAGTTGGAAGACCGGCATTTTTTAATGCGGACACATTTTCTTGAAAAACATCTACTAAATGTCGAAGAGTCTGAGGATTATCAGAGTGCAATTTTTTGGCAGATTCAATTTCTGACCAATATGCCGATGTTAACAATCTTTTATTAGAATAGCGTTGTATTAAATTATTATAAGCTACTATGTAATTTTCTGACGTCATCGGGATGCATTTTACAACATTAAGCGGAGGTCCTATTAAAGAGGAAATTAAATAGTTAAACTTTTCTATATCTGACAGAGTTTGATTTTGATGCACAATTGCATTGAACATATCAATATATGAGGGAAATTTTTTACATCACCCTTAAATTTAAGAAGTTCAACACGTGGTAATTTAATATTTGAATGAACACTATCAGATGTAGAAGCAAGCGGATTACAATTTTCGCGATTTTTAAATAAATCTAAATAAATAGCTTTTGTACCAAAATATTCATTATCAAATCCTTTTCGAATTAGATTTTCTGCTTCAATATCTGATCCCTCCGTCACTGCCAAGGTTGCAAGAATTGCGTTGTGATAATTATAAAATTCAGCTTTAATTTCATCTATGGCTTCATAACGCATTTTAAAGACTGAACGGATCGGTTTTTGCCGATTGTGCGACATACATACAATTCGTGCATTTTTGCGATTTCAGTCTGTCTAAAAGTGCGGGACCTTTTTACTTTATCAGCCATATTAACACTCAAGCCGTCAGTAAGTAGAAATATGTATGTAAGTAAAAGAAATGTAAATATAAAGACAAATTCCTTTGCAAAGTTTGTATAAGTACAAAAAAACTATGCCCTGCTGATATGCGAAGAATGGTGAGTGCGTTGACCTGAGAAATGCGTGAACGCATGCGTGATAAATGATACAAAATGGCGGTATGTCTAGATATTTCAATTTAATGCAAATTATGAAAATACTTAACTAAATACAAATTGAATCAAATACACTCACTAACTTCAATTGAAAAAAGAAACATGAAAAATTGCGTGATTTTAATCTATGTATGAAGCAAAAAAAAATATCTTATATTAGCGAAAATTAACGAAAGAAAAAATCAAGAACCCGCGGCTAGAAGGACCAAAAAAAAATGTTATGTTTAATAATTAGTTCATAATCATCAAACACACATCCTTTAAGCGGGAAAAATTATATACACGAAAAGAGGAGATTTCTGTTACCTGCCTGGTGGTCGTTGTGGTTTGTCCACCTGGTGAGCTCCACGCCTCTTCTTTCCGGTACAGGAAGGCTGGGTTTTCTAGGGCAGGAACTTCACTCCAGAATTAAGCGTTGGCGGAAATATATATTGCGGAAGTTAAATTTTGCGGATGCGGTTGCGGGATATTTTAAAGATTTCAGCGATGCGACTCGATTGCTAAACGTCTCGTGCGTATCTGTATATGCGGGAAAAGTCACTCTGCGTATGTCGGCTTCAACGAACTCCGTTCGTACGCAAAAAAGGGCATAACAAAAAATCTCCTTCTTTTATACCGATCATATACCGCGTGTTAGGTTTTATTGCGAGGATGGCCAAATGAGCGATTGATTCAATTTATATATAATACTATAACTATAACAATTTATATATATTTACTTAAAATAAAAAGGAAAGATAAAGAGAAAGAAAGAAAAAAATATATGGACGGAACAATTATTGTTAACAAATTTCACTAAAATTGCTCTTGGTTTGGTACCATTTAGCTTGCCTATTCTGAAGACACAATCAATATCCTCAAGGGTACAGGGAATTTTCAAATCTTCGGTAATAATACGCTTTATTAATTCATAAACATTTTCATCAGCACTCTCAATAATACCATAGAATCGCAGTGAATTTCTTTTAGAATGTTGCTCTGATATATCCGCAGTTTTCTTCATCTCAGTTATTGAACTTGCATTAGTTCTGACACTATGATTAAGTGACTTAAAAGAATCACTAAGACTTGTAAATTTTTCATCAATGTTCAAAAGTTTGTCTAGCATTGCTAACTTGTCAGAAAAATTATTTTCCATGACATCTATTTTTGACTTTACCTGCACAATAACATTGTCACATACCTTCTTTATAAGGTCTTCGCCACTGTCACTTGTAAGCTGTTTATTTCCCCGAGTTTCACGAGACATGTCTTTATCAATATGGTAGAACTACATTTATTAATGAAAATGACACAGAGAAGAATACTTAACCTTCTTCTCTTATTAGTCTCACCTGTAGCTTATTTTTAGACGTTATGTATACACAAACTTCTCTCAAACAGCCTAATCATAAATGCAACCATTGAAATCATTTGAATTAACTAGAAAATCGAATATTTACAGGAGGTAAATTACTCTCACACACAACTTACTAGTTCACAGACATGCGATATTACGTTCAGAATTGCCGTTATGGTGCCATACGACAATTTGATATTTTTCTTCGCGTGAATAAACCATTTTAGCAAAATTTAAACAAGAATATTATTACCGTTTACTTCAAGTACACTTCTCGCTCTGCCTGGCGGCAGGTGGTGTATGGGCCGGTATTTATTCCCTCACTACCGATACGTATGCGGTTGCTTATTAACCTAATTAATTATAAGCTTAATATCTCTTTATATCACATAAATTATTTTAATAACAAATAATGTAGCTCAAAAAACTACCAAAAATTAAGAACAATAGTAAAGTGCAAATTAAAAACTACACAAACCAGTTTTTAATTTCCTTGGGTTGTTCTGTCATTCATTCAAACCATTCATTAAGAGTATTAGGGCTTGCAGAAGCTTGTGGTTTTTTGAAAATTTACACTTTAGCTAACATGCTTATGATGAACTTGATGAAAATATTTTCAAGGTGGCTGCACTTCCGGTATCACCACCTACTTCCTTATTTCAAATGGAATGGTGCCTTTGTCATCGCAAATTTAGATTCTACACATTGTTTCAGGTTGACTTTCTTGAGGTTTCCCTATATATGTGTACATATATCTTTCGCCGTTTTTGAGTTAGGTATTTCGGGTTTTTTGAAATTTTGGTCAATAGCACTATAACATTTGAAATCATATGTAGCTGTCATTTTAGAAAGTAAATGATCGGTGTTGGCACTCTGGTTTGTAGAATCGTTAGACTTTGTAATGTTGCTTTTATTATTGCTCAATTATCTACAGGGTGTTTAAAATAGACCTTCGATTTAACACAACTTCAAATCATCAAAATTCGATTTTCTAAAATACAATGCCCCATATTTTACTTTACACTTTGATGTATAATTAAAATCTGCATCGATCTGTATTAACATTTCCTATACCTATCTAATATTTTTTTAGTTATTAGGGTTTTAAAAAATTTGCCTAGAAGTAACATAAAATCGTTTGATTTTTCATGGAAATCAACAAGCAGGCCATGGAAATGACAGCCAATGTCAGTGCAACTGTTACTGTTTTTTTTTGCAGTAGTATATAGTTCTTTTGTGTGTTCTCAAGACAGATATTTTGAACTTATTTTATATTCACGGGGAGTGTCAAGATTATTTGTAGAACTAGTTACGCCGCGTGACCGGTGTAACAATGAAAAAAATGGTTTGATTGACAAATACAATTTATTTTTGATTGAAAACTTCTTTAGAGAAGTTTTAATCTTCTCCTGAAGATGCCAACTTGGTTGGCGAAACGCGCGTCGAGAAAAGTGTAGTAGTTCGGTGTTTCGTGGAAAACGTCCAGTTTTTTGTTTCTACGCCGAAGGTTCCAGTACCCACTCCAGGACTATACTGGGTGTCTCAGCTTTTAGTTTACAGACTTTATCTGTTCACCCAGGATAGTTAGCAAAAAACTTTATATATAAAAGTTACTTGAATTCATGAGGGCTATAAAATGACATATTCCGTTTGACATGTGCTAGTGACCTTGAGGTTATGTCAGTGTCAATATATTTTTTTTAAATACAACACCCTGTATTTTTCGACATTTTTGTATTTACCGAACAATTCTACACATATTTCATGTAACATACCCTATACCTATCTTCAACATATTTGGTAGATCCAGTGTCTATCATGAATCGAGAATTTATTTCTGGAATCTTAATATATGGTAGTCGATTATTCGTAGACGTGTGCACTTCTATTAGTTCGGTGGGACGTTTTCCGAGGCTTCTAATGGAAAATTTACGTTCCCTCGAGTATCTGGGTTAGGCTGAGTGTCGTTTATATCGTCTTCGAAATAGATAGGCACATCTTCGTAGTGATATTCGGGCGGAGGACTGCACGTTGGGTCCAATTCGTTGGGATTTTGATAGTGGAGCTCTTCCGAACGCCATTTTGGTTGATTTTGGTTTGAAAATTCCTTGAAGGTGGTTTCCATTGATTGGTAAACCTAGTTCTGCTGGAGTCTATTTCCATGAGCGTGGGCGTGTTAGATGGTGGTTTAGATTCTGCATTTGGTCTCTGTTGACTACCTAGTTAACAGAGACCTGTACCTACAGGATTCCGAAAATATGGGTGCTTCTGCGGGAAAGGTTGAGGTGTCCAATGTTGTGTCCGACTTTGTAGGTGTGTACCTGATGATGATGGTTGGTGGACTGTATTTATGGCTGGATGTGTATGTGGAGTAGGGTGATTAAAAAAAACATTTTTTTTATTTTATTTATTTTTTGCAAACAGGCTTAAAAGTTCCGTTTTGGTGTAAAAATACGCCTGTTAAAATTTGAGCCCTTAATATTAATATTAAGATAGTCCGCATCGCACTTTTCTATTTTCCATAAGAATAACATGGGAACATTTTTTTGGCACCTTCTGATTTTTATTGCTTGCTAATAGTGTACTATATGGAAAAGAGAATTGAACGCTCTATAAAAAAAGGTCTCTTATGATTTTTCGCTAAGTCTACTGGTTCAAAAGTTATTCGAGGCCAAAGTTGAATTCACCGAAAATTTGACCGTTTAATTGTTCAACTTTAGTTTTGAAATTTAAAGTTAACAATGATAATTTTTAAAACATGTACTCAGAGTACGGAAAAAATTGGAGAAAAATCAAATGCAATATTTTACTTAACGCAATTTTTTTTTCAAAAATATAAAAATTTTAATAATTTCAAAATATTTTTTTGTGTTTGATTTTTCTTCTCATAGCGAAAAATTGTTAACTAACATTTTCTAAAAGACCAAATTTAAAATTTACATACAATTTTGGCTACATATTTTCGATAAAACCATTAATTTTGTTGTAATACACTAAAAACGGTCAAATTTTCGGTGAATTCAACTTTGGCCTCGAATAACTTTTGAACCAGTAGACTTATCGAAAAATCATGAAAGACCTTTTTTATAGAGCGTACAATTCTGGACAAAAATATGTTAAATTTTTGAAGTATATTCAAATCCCATTAACACAAACGAAAATTATACGATTATTCGTTTAAACAGACCTTTATTGTCACTGTTACAATAGTTTAGACTCGGTCGAGTCTTCACCTAACATATGCTTGACAAAGACTGCGTTAACAATATGTTGAATTTCCTTTTATAGGGAATATATCTAACCTTATCATTTTATTCCTAATGGTAAATATGTAACAATAATATTATGCGGTTATTCCGTATGAGATATGATAAAATATATAAACAGGTCAATATATAGGGCGTTGTATAACTCCTCCTCTCTTAGAAGAGAAGTCGGTGGACTTCTATGGTTGAGGTAGGATGCGAACCTACGCTAGCCTCGTCTGCTTGGTCGATGATTTGATCCGTAGTATTGTTGAAGTGGACGTTGAGCCTTGATTGAATTGGTTGTCGCTGATTTAGAAAATTGTGATGATTATCAATCCAATAGGTAGAAGTGGTAACCACAAATAATTGAGTTCTGGAGAGTCGGTTAGTAAGTCTTGGATGTGAACGTCAGGTAATTATGAGAGTTGGTGTTGGATGTTGTGCAGTTCTTTTAACGAAATATCGTATATAGGAGGGTTGCGTTCCAGTAGTGAAATGTTGATAGGCGGCAACAAAAAGGTTGATGTAGTGATGACTGGTTGCTCGTACACATAGCATTGATCTAAAACATAGAATTCACAGTGCGGCGTCAATGTTAATTTGGTGTTTTCAATGAGAGTCATATTGGTATAGTTTCGGATGTCGGATGTAGTTCGTCATGTATATTCGACGGTGACAACAGGAGTCGGTATGACGACGTATTCGGTGGGAGATAGTTGTTCTACATGATGTCTTGTATAGGCTAACTTCGAGGTAGGACAAAGGTTGACTGGATTTCTTTTCTTCAAATGTTCTATGACAGTCAAGCGTGTTGTGGAGATTGTCTTCAATGAAGACAGTATCTTCGATCGGTGTAGGGATTTCGTAGAGTCAATTATGTTTGTCGTTGGAACCAACAGCTGGGTATGGTTTTGGAGGAATTATGGTTATGTTGCCATGAGGGATATGAATTACGTAGAATAAGGAGGTTCGGGCATCATCGTTTAAGATTGGTATTTTTACTGTGATAAAGAAACTTGTGTTTACTTGATGGTACGAAGTTATTATAGTTTTAAAGTATTGTTACGAACGCTGGGCCAGTCCGCCCCTGCCTGCTTCGATGAATCCAGCCCACCGCACGTCGATGACGTACGCGGGCAGCGCCCGCGTCGAAAGATCACGGCTGCTTTGCCCGATTGTTCGGGAATCGAAGCGCCGGGAAGCTACTGGTAGAATCCGCATGGATATATAACGGGGTATTTCGACGCGGGACAATAGTCTCTATTTGAATCATCTGAACGCGGCGCGGTTTCGTACAACGCTCTAATATAAATTGTATAAAAATAAATTAGTGTAGTTAAATAGTGTTTAGTCCGTAGTTGTATTAAGTAAATAAATAGTGTTAGTTTAAAAGTGCGAGTTTAATTTTTCACACCTCACGAACCCGAAATAAATAAAACGTTACAGTATGAATGAGTATTTTTTAAACGATGGTAAATTGGTGGCCGGATATAAAGTTCTTAAATTTTGCAATAGTTGTTCTAAATCATCATGGTTTAATAAAAATGGACTTATGGTTTCTATTTTTAGAAACATAATCATTTCTTCAATTTGTTGATAGTAATAGAGTAATAAGTCTAATTGATTTACGATTATTTGATGTTGAAGGTTTACCTGATACGTTCGTTTGACTAATTCGACGTTTGAATCAAGTGATTTTTGGGCTGTTTCGATGTGATCTAGTAACTGGACGGTTTTGTTGACAAAGCTTTTCAAAAGCGAAGTTTTAGTTCATTTGCTATGTTACGTTCGTTAGATATTAGGGTTGAAAATTTGTTTTTAAATTATCAATATCTTCCTCTGTGGCTACACCGAACAATTCTTTATTGATTTTTTCCTACGAAGTTCAGTAGTCCTCGTTTAGGTCGCGGGATTTTAAATGGTAATAAATTGGATGATTCTTGTTTTAATAAATGTAGTAAATTTTGTTCTTGATGAATCAACGCGATATCTAACGGAGTGGGGGATTTTTTGTTATATGCAGATGTTATTTCTGAAACATGTACAAGATAATTATAGGAATCGAATAGGGATTGTAAGTCTAATTTGTGAATAAAGGTGTGATCGTGTCTGTTCATGTAGACGCCCAGGTACTTCATCCTTTCCCTGGTGCCTATCCGTCGTTCCTTGGCCTTAAAAGTTGCTGAACAACCTTTCTCCTGCCCCGGGCCACTATAACTTCGGTCTTATGCGGTGCTATCGTCACTCCCATCTCCTCTGCTGTGCTTAAAATTGTCCGGAGTGCCCGGTTGCCCCTATCCTCCAGGTCGTCCGCGTATCCCACCAGGCCGACGTTAGGGATTTTGATGTTGAGCATCTTGTCGTAGAATACGTTCCACAAGGTAGGTCCGAAGATATAACCCTGTGAAACGCCGCACGTAACCGCTATCTAAACCCCCGCATCGACGATCAGGGTCCTAGCCGACAGCTATTCTATTACTACGTTGACCGTGTGGGCCTTCACGTTCTTGGCTTGTAGAGCCGCCACGATCCCAGGCCACGGCGCGGAATTGAACGCGTTCTGTACATCCACGGAGATCATCGCGCTCACTGGCCTCCTCTTTCCACGGTCTGCCGGCCTCCAGCCTGGTGGCGAGGTGCTTTGTTTAAGTATGGCGTTCACGGTGGAGCGCTTCTACCTGAAGCCAAACTGGTTTTCCGAGAGGCCTCCTTCAGCCGCAATCTCGCACTCCAGCCTGGGTGAGAATGAGACGCTCGTACGTCTTCCCCAGTACGTCCCACAGGCATATAGGCCTAAAGGTCTTGCTCGTCCTCCTGGTTCTTCTTGGGTTTTGGGATGAAAACCAGAACGGCCCTCTTCCACACCTCGGGGAACGCGCCTTCTCCGTACGCTGTTCATAAGGCGCGTGAAGTACGTTGGCTGAACGTCCGCGAAAATCATGGGCGGGAATACCGTCCGGGCCTGGGGCCTTCCGATCTTTATCCGCTCGACCGCCGCCAAGACTTCCTCCTCGGTAAAAGGAACGACAGTGTCGCGATCGACGTCGTCCCTTACCCAGCGCGTTCGGGAAGCGGGAAAGAGCTTCCGCGCCTCTTCCCGTCCCTCTTCTACGTCCACGTGGCCTAACGGTCGCTGGAGCTTGCCCATGACGATCTTGTAGGCCTTGCCCCAGGGGTCTTCCTTGACCGTATTCAGTAGCCGCTGCCAGGATTCCCTCTTACTCCTGTTAATGGCCTTATAGCCTTGTCCGCGCGGCTGGATTCCTCCGGTGTTATACATTACCTACGAGCTGACGCGATCTCCTCCTTCCACCAGTAAACGGGTCTTGTTTTGATGGTTTCTTCTAGTCGTTGGGCACACCTAGTCCAGGATCCGCTGGATGTGGGCGGCGCAGAATTCTTTAGAAATTAGAACTGGTAGAATTCTTTCCTGTGTTTTATCTTCTGCTTTATATACACTCGTCTCTCTCCTCACCCAGTAGATGTAATGGTATGCTCGCTGCTACTACCATGACTGCCTCTGTCGAAACCGTTCTGTATGCTCTGCACGTTCTTATCGCCATTTTTCTTTGGATCCTGAGCACTCCAAGCGTTGTTTGTTTCTTCTTAAAAGGGGTGTGAGACAAAAGAACAACGTGAACTGAAAAATGTACAGAAAAAATCTAATAATAACAGTGAAAATCCCACTGTTCTATTGCATTTATTAATGGACATACCCCGTCTAAAGATGCCGTGTCCTTTAGCGCGTGACGTCAGCGGAGCTTGACTGGTTGCTAAAAATTAGTACAGATGCGTTGTTGCACCATGTATGCACTAGAAATTAGGTGCATAAGTCAGACATCTGGTTCGTCGCGTCGCGCGTCGGGTCGTTAACTTATACGTTTACTATCAGTACGTTGTTTACTATTAAAAATCGTTTTTTTCGTGTATTAACTTTTGTGTTAAAATGGTTCATTGTTATGTTGTGGGTTGTAATAACAATCGTAAAAATTCGTCGGTGACTATGCATAAATTTCCTAAAAAGGAAAGGAACTGCAACGTTATAAAGCATGGAAAAAGCCAAATATATAGTGCGAATTTTTACCCCAATGAAATTCATGTAGTTTGTAGTGTTCATTTTAAAGAAGACAATTTTGAAATATGGCTTAACGAGAACCTTATCGCCTGAAGAAAAAATTGTTCGGAGATTTAAAAAAAAACAACAGCTATACCTAGTCTAATGCTTGGGCAATAAGAAGAAACATTGTAGTGCATTAATTATTAGAAAATCCTCATATATCCGAAAAAAAGTTGTGGCAACAAATTCAAAGTGACTTCAATAATCAAGCTAGTACATCAAAAAAGTCTATACCTTGATGAAAACAGCTGTCGAATTTTTTCGGTGAACCACAACAAAGCATGCCCATGTTCGAAAGCGATAACAATAAATCTGATGAATCAGTACATTCTTCTAACTTTAGTACCAAAAGTAATGAATCTTATGTGCTGGAAAATAGTGACACAAATAGCAACTCTACAAAATATCAAATTGACGAACAATTTCAGCGGCTACCAGGAAATTCTTGAGCTTGCACTAATTCAGATTAGCGCTTTATTGTCACTTTTTTAAGTTCTGTGGTATTTGCAACTCTCCCATAACAGATATAAAACAGTGTTGAAGGGGAGTGGTTTTATGTATAAAATAATAGGGTAGTCAGGGACATGATGGCAAGTGGAGTTCACACACCAGTCCTGAAAAATACGCAATTCACCTAGCTGAAGCGCTTCTCCTAAACGGCATAAATTTAATTCCGTTTCCTCAATTTCACAAAAACTTTAAAATTGTTATTTATTTCCAGTACCAATTATTACGAAATTATTAGAACCCACGTTTCGCCTGTCATTTACAATTTTTGTTAAATTATGGAAATAGCTTTTTCGAAAAGGCAAAATTAGAAAAGATCTTTGGATTTCTGGAGTTATGGCCAATATGATTCGCTTGGATTTTCTGCGAAATATGTTACATATTCAATACTGGATGTAAAAACAGAACGCATATTAGATTTTACGGTATTACAGAGGGTAATGGTTGAAGGTGATCTGGAGAAAGCTGCATGTGAAAAATCCCTTGTAGATATAAGTGAAAAATTAAAAACCGTCAAGCTTTTTTTATCAAATAGACATAGATGAGTCTGGCGTTCTATTGAGGACAAGGTATCCTAATATTCAGCATGAATTTGACGTTAGCACCTCTCAAAAGTCTTTTACAAAAATTGTCAAAGCGGAAAAAAATCAAAACTGTTAAGCTGAGTGGACCCGAGCTATCACAAATAATTTATGGTGGTCGTCTGAAACCTGTAGAAAGAAATGAACAAATTTTGCTTGAAAAATTTATTTCTCTTCTAAAACAAGTTTGTAACATACATGAATGGATGGATAAAAATGGAGTAAACCACTTATGTGAACATCGTCCACTATTAGATGAAGAGACACGAGAAATTAAATGGATCCGTTTTGGTTCTACTGACTATCAAGTACTGCAGACAGAAATAATGAATAAAACATGTTTAAATGATTTAAAGGCATACATCGCATTACTGCCATACAAGTAGTCTGGAAAGTTACCATAATGTCCGTCTTAAATATGTCCTAAAACGAATTCACTTTTCTTACAACGGAATTGATATTCGATCAATTTATAAATAATAAACCATTTTGTCGTGCTTTGTTACTTACTTCATTGATGGCGTTTTGTAGGTCCCTTTTGGATATCGTCGATGCATGGAGCTGAGTGACAAATAAGTAAATCATTGACGTATAGACATTTTTGGATAGGTTTATCGATTACTGTTACAAGGTCGTTGATTGCAATAGAGAATAGAGTAACGCTGAGAATAGAGCCTTTGGGGACTCCATTCTCTAGGGATGTAAAATTGTTGCCACGATCGTGTGATCCACGAACATGGATAGTCTGTTTTTACAAAACTGACCTATTCCTTATTTGCTGCGACAAAATTGGTGCCATTGTTGAAGAATATTCTAGCTGGCTTTCCTCGACGCACTGACGAATCGTTTTAACGCCATAATAAACGCATCTTTTGAGAGGTCCGAAATGAGTTCTAAATGAACTGCTTTTGTTGCAAAGCAGATGAAAAAGTTCCTATATAACACTTTTGTAATTTGGCGCCTCGCCCTTTGTGGTCCTTTATTTGTAAAGGGCCACCGTAGTCTATACCGGTAGTGTTAAATGGATACCTGTTGCAAACGCTGCTCAGGCAGCTGACCCTTTTATGGGTTGAATGGTTTTAGGGTTTGTTTATAGCATGAAATGCAATGCCTGGCAGTGTTTTTGGCCAAATTGTTGCCTAAGATTGGCCAGTACCTTTCTTGAATGGACGCCAAGAGTTACTGTGAACCCGTATGTAATAGTCTAATATGTTCGTCGCGAATTATTAACGCGGTTAAGTGATGTTTTGAGCACAATAATAAATGGAATGCTTTTTCTCTTCAGAAAATTTTGAATTTTGTAGTCGTCCTCCGACACAAAGCACACCTTCGCCGTCTATAAAATGATTTAAATTTAGAGTTCTACATTTTTCTTGTTTATAGGTTAATCGTTTTCTAGGCAATGTATCTCTTGTTCAAATGTGTCTCGCTGTGCAATTTTTATGAGGACTTGAAATGCCTTTTTATTTCTGATAAGGTCAATGAACCTGTTATTTTTTGTTTCGATTGTCAGTTATTTTTAAACCGTAAAGTCTATGCCATTACTCGTTGCAGTTTTGACAATTTGGAAAAGGTTTTAAACGGAAATTGATTAGCTTGTTGTGAAATGAAATCATGAGACACAAGCTTTCTGTATTTTTTGTGATTGGTTGTTTTAACCACTTGTCTGAATATTGGGATAGCCATGTCGGTCCGTGCCACCATAGCTTTAAGTCTATTATTTCTTTTCGTCGTACACCGCGAGACAAAATATCCGCAGGATTTTCTTTGCTTTTACAATGTTGCCAATTATCGGAAATTGTTTTTTTTTTTTTTTCTGCCACTCTGTTGCTAACGAAAGTTTTTACAGTTAGTAACAGTGAGTGACAGTTTTGACCTTTTGTTTTCGCGCATAATAAGTTAACTGAAATATTACCGTCCGCGTCTATGGATCTTAGAAAATATATATTCTGAACGCCTTTTCTGCATCTGAAAACGCATGCATTTCTATACGTTTGTAATTATTACAAATTACATGACGGTCTATACGTAATGAATTTAATTCCGTTAATTCGAATTTGAAATTACACCAAAATGTGTGTATGTTAGAAGGTAGTCCTTCGTCCCATGATATTTTTTCGAGCCATAGTTGCTGCAAAAGAATTTTGACTGTCATTACACACGGACTTAGCAAGCCGAGTGGATCGAATATTTGAGAAATGTTCGAGAGTATTGTACGCTTAGTTACCTTTGGTTTACTGACGTAATGTTTATTTTATACAGGAGTTTGTCTGTGGTTGGACACACGACAATCCTAACGTTTTTGCGTTCTCATTCTCTCCGAACTCTATTATTTTTTTACGGGAAGTGTTTATATTGGAAACATATTTTAGTACTTCTGTATTGTTGGAATAAAATTTGCGCAAGTCAAAACGACCTTGCTTTAAGATGTCGGTTACGCCACGAATAATTACCGCTGCGTTTTCTAATTGATCTGAACCTGTCACACAGTCATCGACGTAAAAGTCCTCGGCGTTTACGCGCGACAATTCAGAATGATTTATTTTATTTTCCTCGGACAATTGATACAAACAACGCACCGCAAGGCGTATGCCGCTGCTGTAGTCCCGTAAGTCAGTGTGTTTAACTCATAAACGTTAATATCTTGATTTGAATTTTTTCGCCATAAAATGCGTTGTAATGATCGTTGCTCGGGTGTAATTTGTACTTGCCTGTACATTTTTTCGATATCTCCCGCGACAACGTACTTGTGCTGTCGAAATCCTAGTAAAATTGAAAAATAATTCGGACTGCACGACTGGACCTGCCATTTGTAAATGATTTAAAGAGTAACCGCTACTCGATGGCGCTGACGCGTCGAAGACGACTCTTAGCTTCGTAGTTATGTGATCTTCGCGCACGACGCAGTGATGAGGCATATAATATGTCGCACTGTCACCACCGATATTTTGTGAATTTGTTCCGTCGGAAGCTTGAAACTTTGACATGTGGCCTAATTCGACGTATTCGTCCATGAATTTTGAGTACTGCTCCTTCATTTCCGGTTTTGATTGTAATTTGCGTTCTAGTGTTAGGAAATCTACGTTTTGCTTGGGTATACGAATCTCCCAATTTTTGTATTGAGTCCTTGAGCGGAAGCGCGACGACAAATCTCCGTCTGGACCGCGTTTTGTATTTTCCAAAAGTGCGCTTCGCAATCTTTTTCTTCTGGGGTGAGTGTCTTATTCGGACCGCACTCTTCTAACTCCCAAAAGGGCTAATTGAGCTTGAATATCGAGTTGTTGATTAAAAATTGCACGACGTTATACGATCGCGTGGATGATCTTGTTGCAAAGTTCCGGCGACAATCCACCCTAATCGCGTTTTTTGTAATATAGGCTTGTTAGTGCCCAAAGAGATCTGACCGACGCATAGCAAATTCCAAAATAGCCCTGCTCATATTAACATGTCGATTTTTTGAGGTTTGGAAAATGACGGATAGGCCAATTTTATGTTTTTGGGAATTTGTAAATTAGAAACATTTAATGCCATGCTTGGCATACTTTCGGTTATTTTAGGTATTACAATACAGGATAATTTTGAAGAAAAGTTATTGTGAAGCCCCCTGTATAGTTACCTCACATTTTTTGTTTACTTTTGAAATTGAATTGTTTAACTCCGGACACAATCATTTCTTGTTCGCTTGTATTTAGTGATAATTTGTCGTATAGGGCTCTGAGTAATATAATTTGATTGCGAACCGGCATCTAAGAGTGCGCGAACAACGAACGCATTATTATGGACCTCTAATATGTGTACGAAGGCCGTTGACAACATGACGTATTCGTTTCGCGCTGATATGTTCGAATACGTGGTTAAAACGACGCTACTAATGTTTTATCGAAGTTGTATTTTCGGCGCTTGTGAGCTTATGCAATAATGTGTGGTGTTTTTCGTTACACTTCTGACACGTGCCTCTTCTACATGCCTCACTGTTAGTGCCCATAGCGCATGCAATTTGTGCACATATTTAAATATTGCAATTTCTCGCGTTTTTCGTCTGGAGATAAAGTCAAAAAATCAGAGCAATTCTGAATATAATGTTGTTTTGAACAAAACCTACATTTTGCAGGGAATTTATTAGTTTGTCTGCTGTTTTCCGCGGCTAACAAACCTCGGATGTGTTTTGCGCTTGTTTTTGATCCGAAATCTCGCCTTCTCTTTTTCCTTATCACCGACCATTTCTTGTTTTCGGATCTCTATTGTTTCGGAGTAAATCGACGCGCGATTTTAAGAATGTTTTTAGACATCTAACGTGTACTCGTCCTTTTCTTTTTTTATTTTTCCCATTCACTTAGATTTATCGTGTCTAATTTTGTGGAAACGACATAGACTATGGGAGTGTCCCAATTCTGAGTGGGCTCTTTTAATAGTTGCAATGCTCGCATGTGCTTCGAGACGGAGTCAACGATTTTTCGTAGGCCGCTGGACGATGCCCTAGACAGAGATTCGATATCAAACAACGCTTTTATGTGGTTCTGAACTAAAAGATTTCGGTTGTCATACCTGTCAAGCAATGCATTCCAGGCTACTGTGTAATTATGTAAGCTAAATTCTAGCGAAGCGATAACATTTATTACATCACCTGTGAGAGATGACTTTAAATAATGGAATTTTTGGACATCGCTTATGTCTTTGTTGCTGTGAACTACCGCTTCGAATGTATCGCGGAATTCTAGCCAGATAGAATACTCCCCAGAAAATTTGGGCAGTTCGATTCTCGGCAAACGAATGCCAGTAAACCACGCTCTGCTACCATTTTTATGTTGTAACTATTGTTTCTATTTCTCTGAAAAGAGCTAATAAGATTAGAAGAAGAAGAAAACAGGAACATATATCAAAAAATGCTAAATACTGAGTTGGAAAAAAATAAATAATGAGGGTAATGTCAACGAACTTTGGGAAGAAATAAAAACAGTAATGAAAGAATGTGCTGCAGTGTGCCAAAAGACAAAAAAGGAAAAAGAAGGAAAGAATGGTTTGATGATAGCTGTAAAGAAATATTGACCATTAGAAATAAGGCAAGATTGAAGATGCTCAGTAATGACACAGAAGAAAACAGACAAAACTACTTAAGGGAAAGGCGAGAGTGTAAGAAGGTACTTAGAAATAAGAAGAGGAAACATCGAGAGCAAGTTATAAGGGAACTGGAGGAGTATTTCAAAAATAAGGAAGTTAGAACACTGTATATGGGGTTAAGAAAAGAGAAACAAGGACATAAGCAAGAACCTATGTTCCTTAAAGGAGAAAATGGAGAACTAATAACTGACGAAGACAAAATAATAAAAAGATGGAAAGTACTTCGAAAAACTTTTAAATAGCGAAATGGAGAGTGAATTTTTACAAGACGGTGAAGACGAAGAAGAACCACAACCTCGGAATGAAAACATAATAGAACCTCCGTCCCTAGAGGAAATAAGAGAAATAGTGAATAACCTTAAAAATAACAAAAGTACGGGAGGAGACGATATAACGGCAGAAATGTTAAAACATGGAGGAGAAAAGCTAATGACGACAATCAAAGCACTAATCGACAACATTTGGCAACAAGAACAGCTAACAAAGGAATGGAATGAGGCAATCGTGTGCCCAATATATAAACAAGGGGAAAGAGCAAGGTGCGAAAATTATCTAGAAATAACACTTCTAAATGTGACATATAAAATATTAGCCCAAAGTATAAAAAACACAATGAAAAATGAAACGGACATAATTATAGGAGATTATCAAACTGGCTTTAGGACTGGAAGAGGAATAGTGGATCAAATATTTGCTCTGAGAGAAATTCAAGCAGAAAGTTTTGAACACAGGAAGAAAACATATGTGTTGTTTATAGACTTTAACCCTTTCATGCATGACTTTTTCAGAATTCAATTTTTTAGGAAATAAAATTCAAATTTGTTTAAACAGTTTAATAACAAACAGCCCTTAACACATAAAAAAGTATTATTACATCGTGATTTTTTCAACATTTTCAAAAAAATAGTTACATACACTACAGTGGATATCATGCAACTTAGCGTCTAGTGTGGAAGTTTTCAAAACAGTCGGGGCAGATATATTCCTTGCATTTTTTACATACATATATACTTTGTCCTTCTTTTACAAGTATTAGATTTACACCAGTTTGCATTTTTGATATCAGTTAATTGTGGCCAATGCCCGTCACCGTCAAATCTCACCTCAACCTGAACGTGTCTGATACGCTTTTTTTTTTATAATCGAGGGTGGTGTCACTGATCTTGGGCGTCCTACTTTGGATTCTTTTGTACCCTTCACTAGCAATGTTTTTGCAATGCTTGCTTTGAACTGCAGAAAATCTTTGTCGGTGTTTCCCGCTGCTTTATATACAATGAAAGCATTTACTATCGAAACATCTAAAAAATGCATAAAAACTTTGATATACCATCTTTTGTTCTTTCGTCGCATAGGGTACATCGCTAAATACTGGTCACGTGTAAATCGACCCCACCCATGTTTTTATTCTAGAAATTTATTGAAAATGGGCGATCTATTTCGATAATTTTTTTGTCACTTTTACTAAACCTTTTAGTTTTATCTTGTGGTTCTTTTCCGACACAAGAGGAAGCAACTAACATAGGGGCTCTGTCATACCATTTAGTTATTGATATATTGTTCTTGGTAACAATGTAAGATGTTCCTCTTGGTTGTTTTTTCATGTCTTTGTCAGAAGGTAACAAAGTACCTGCTTCATGAATTCTGTTTTTACGTAATGTCCCTGTGGCATATATTCCATATGTTTCCAAAATTTCTAAAAGCGGAATAGAACAAAACAGATTATCGAAAAAGACTTTGTGATTTTTATTATGCATTGGTTCACATAAACGTAGAACAACGTCAGCTGTAGACCCTAACCGACTTGCGGGGGACTCTATTCTTAGCTCCTTGGTAGATCTCAAATTGGTACATGTAGCCACTTACACCGGCTCTGATCCAACATTTTACACCCCATTTGTTGGGTTTGTTTGGCAAGTATTGTTTGATACTAAGCCTACTTTTAAGAGGAATAACCTGCTTGTCTATTGACTGGTACTCTTCAGCTGAATAGACGTTCAAAAAGTTGTACTGCAATTTGTCTAAAAATGGACGCAATTTCCGCAATTTATCATCTGACTTGGAAGTACTGTATACAGGATTTTCCTCAAAATGTAGGTATCTAAGTATGAATTCATATATATTTACTGTCATTGAGTTTGCAATCATGTCCATTCTAAGACCATCATCTGACCACCAGTACAATCGAATGCGGGGGTATCGGATGTATGGCATTACATCATTACAAAAACACGTAAAATTCTTTTTTGTCAAATTCAAAGATTTTCCTTTTGAGTGGCGTATAGATTTGATTTGGTAGACAATATTGTCTACCATCTCGTCCGATATAAACGACGAAAACAGATCAAACATGGACTCTGTACTGACATTTACTCTACAGGTATCTTGAAACTTAGGCAGCATGTCAGGTCCTCTAGAATTGTCTCTTAGGGTCTACTCAGTACGTTGTGCTACCATCCTCTGTTGCAGTTCTTTCAAAGGGATATCATATTCACTGTCATATTCATCATTATCGGAAATTTCTTCCAGTAATTCCACATAACCATCTTCCGACGAGCTTTGGGCGTCGTCTTGAGAATGCACTTTACGAGCTTCCTCATCCTCAGAATCATCAGAATGTTGAAGATCAGCAAACACCACATTCTACAACAAAAAATAAAAAATAACCAAATATTATTACCGTACTTAAAATCTACCACACAAGTAGGCACTGCATGATATCCACTACAGTGGATGTGAAAAAATGCTCATAGTAAAAGCTTGGACAACTTTTTGCATAAAGTCATAATAACAGGAAATAATAGTAAGTACAAATAACACAAAAACAATGTTTACCTTCTTTTCAGGCAGTCCATAGAACTTTCTAGCTTCAATACACTTGAGCAAGTCTTCCATCGTTGAGATTTGCTGTTAAACTGGTACCAGTTGACTAAAGTCGTCGGTAACATTAGTTTCACACTTCACTGATAGATGGCATCAAGTGTAGATACTATTTTATATCCACTTGAAGTGTACTTTATGCATTTGAGTATGTTTAAAGTATGTTTGAATCTACAGAAAAGAAACTTTTGCATACACTACAGTGTATGCCATGCACGAAAGGGTTAAGCAAGCGTATGACAAAATAAAAAAGAGAACAACTGATACGAGCATTGAAAGAAATGAACTTCCCAGACAAAATAATATCGATGATAAATCTATCGCTAAAACGAGCTGAAACTAGAATAAAAATCAAGGAAAATCTATCGGAAAAGTTCAATGTAGGGACTGGACTGAGACAAGGAGATCCTTTATCACCCACTTTGTTTAACTTGGCATTAGAAAAAGTAATAAGACAAGCCAATATTAATAGAGGTGGACTAGTTTATCATAAAAAACATCAGTGTATAGCCTACGCAGACGATATAGCATTCATCACAAGGAGAGAAAAAGAGATGCAAGAGTTGTTCTATCAAAGGTATTCTTAAAACAAAAATAAAGTCTGATTTTGACTGAAAGGCTTCCAATTCAATAATTTCCAGGTATTGAGGGATTTTTGAATATTTTACTGGAAGGGGTAAATTGTTTTTGACTAGTTTTGTGAGATTTTCTGCAGGGCAGTAACCAAATTTTCGGGTGTAATATTATTTTATTTACTTTAAGTTACAAAATGGGTCCAAGTCGACGGCCCGAAATATGGTAATATAATGTGTTAAGTTTGAGAATGAGTTTACAACTGTCGATCTTCGGTTTCTTGGTGGTATAAGAAACATCGGTTTGCTAACGTAAGCACAAGCATTCTGAGAAATGGATGCTGTGGTTGCGTTTCACATGAGAATGACGATGTCTTGTTTTTCCAAAGGAGCTGTTATCGCTTTTGATAAGTGATATTTGGTTACTTCTAGAATACATGGTTACTTACAGAATACAACTTGTTTGGCGGTGCTTTATTGGGTTACACGCGCGCAGTCGCGTATAAAATACAAAGAAGGCTTATACATGAAAATATTTTAAGAGTCGGACATCAACATGCTGTCTTAATCGATATCTTAACTAGACTAAGTTAAAACTTAAAACAAACAAAAAGGGTGAGAAGTTCACTTCGGCACGTTCGACCGTTTTCGCGGTAAATCACGCCATACGCCTAGACCAATCAGGTTAAATTTCAAAGGTGCATGGTGCATAGAAACAAGGCATAGACGTGTGGAAGTATAAAGTCTCGCGCTAGCCCATAGGCGCCCCGTTTAGGGTTCAATATCGAACAACATATATGTACAATAATGTGAAAAAAATAAATAGGTAAAAATAACTTAGTTCCGCAAAATAAAATCATATTATGGGATTATTATGTGTTTCTCTGAAAATGAGGTTTATCAGTAATATTATTACATCAAGTAGATTAGTACTTGAGACCATAAAGTAATTTTCAGTTATCGTATTTCGCGTTTTCAGATAGCCAAAAGACGAAAAGCAAAATAGACGAGAAAAAGAGAATGAAATTTCGGGATCTGGGGGATACTAGTAAAAAATCCAAGAAATCTTGTTGCGCAAATTTTACAGAAAAAAGTTCAGCTGGTAGGAAGTGAGCATGTCTCTAATACAAGTCTGAAAGACATGCAAGGTAGATGTTGCAAGAGCAGTGAGCTCGACATCTCAGTGTATAATTTTGACGAAGAAGATCACAATGATAACCATGACAAGTATAGCAGTAAGAACGAGGCAGACGGTTACGATGAGTGTGATTTGGGAATACAATGACAACATAAAAAAAGATTAAACAACTGTAATTAAGGCAAATCACCCAAATGCCGAAAGAAATAAAACATCGAAAAAAATATGATAAAGGAAAGGAAAAACTGATGTATAATGTAGAAATTGGCAATCTAATGATAATTGCGCAAGAATTTAAAGACGAATTGGGACATGTTGATCCGGACAGATTTCGCGCAGTATAGTACGACATTATGTTAAAGGAGTTTAAATGCTCTTGTGCTCTTCAATTTTATTCCTTCTGTTCGAATAAATCAAACAGTGTTGTTTACGCGAAATGTGGAAGACCAGGGCACAAACAGTTTTTTAAATTTGTCGCTTATAAAGAGGAAACTTCTTATGCAACAGTTGTGATATCAAGCACAAGTAAATTATTGCCCATACACAACACTGGAGAACAGCCATTCCGTCAAGCTAGAGGGAACAAACGACGTAAGCTCGCCGAAATACTCAAGTACCGTTCAGCTCGTGACTTCCAATTGTAAACTATACAAAAATTCAGACATCGAATTAAGTAAAGATGGACATTTGCAGAATATACGTAGTATCAATGTATTGCACAAAATTAAGTCAGAGACAAAACGTGAAGGTAGATTACAGCTGAAGTCGAGAGATTTGTCAGATTTAAACCAACTTTGGATAGAGCACACCAAACAAAGAGATGCGTACAGTAAAGAACAGCTACATATAATTGATTCTCATGAATCCACCGTTCTCCACATGGACGCAACGGGAAAATGTATGCCGCAAACCAGATTTGATGTGTAAATCGATTTTATACTATGTTATTGTGGTGATATGCAAAGAATCGACAATTCCAATCGCAGAAATGATAAACTGATAATATAAAAAAATGATATAAAAAACCGAAAAATAATATAATAAATTGTTGGGTCATTCCATGTCAAATCGACCAATGGTTGGAATCGACCCTTCTGATTGGATGAATTTTGGTCAGAACTTTTCTTTTATCATATAACGGAGTTCTGCCAAAAGGAAAAAACTTAAAAAAATGTTTTCGAAAGTTATGCAAAATTCAAAATTTCACCATTTTTCTCATTTTTCAAATTTGTTTTTCAAATATCTCGAAAACTATTATAGTTACAAAAAATGGTTCAAACTTCGTTTTAAAGGGGATACTTGG
This sequence comes from Aromia moschata, assembly GCA_029963805.1. NCBI lineage: Eukaryota > Metazoa > Arthropoda > Insecta > Coleoptera > Cerambycidae > Aromia > Aromia moschata. Next base: position 137,242 of record JAPWTK010000600.1, read on the forward strand.
GACTACAGAAAAAATATTATTTTTTTTCCAAAAATCGCTTTTTTTTGCAAGATTTTGAAAATCAAAAAATTGTAAAAATGGACGCCTGACATAAAATAAAATTTTTTGCTCTAATTTTTTTTTAGTGTATCTCTAACTGATTTTTAAAATATTCTGAAATTTTCAAGATGGGGATTTTTTTCTTTCAAAAGATATACATTTTTGAGTTTTGAAAAAAAAATTCTTTTTCTTTGGCACTCACTGAATAAAACAACGATAAATTTACTTCTAATTTTTAATTTTTTAAGGCACAAAAAATTAAATTAAAGACGTGAAAAAAGTAAAAATAAAAACAATAGATAGAACGTTTTTATTTATTTGGTAATAAGTTGACAGTCATATCAGCAACACACTCTGTCATCTATATGTTTTTACCATTAAAGTTTTTTCTACTAGATAATTACTATGAACCTCTCCAGAGGTCTCTATTCTCTATGGTAGTCGTTAAGATAATATAGGGTAAGGTATTCTAATCCTGCAATGCATTATGAGAAATGTGTCAAGAGGTCGCGCCGCCATACGTGTGTCTTGAAAACTAACGTATATTATACCTAAGCTACATTTCGTGTAGATTATGATGTGATATAGAAATAATATTATATTATTATTTAGTTTTGGTATTTAACTAATTACAGCTAATTTTTATTAATTGTAATGAAAAATAATTTTTTTGCGACGTTGATTTTTTTTTTTATTTTTATTGCCCTGGGAGTTGCATGAATGTAGCTTAGGCATTATTTAGTTTTCAAGACACACTGGTGGCGGCGCGACCTCTTGACACATTGCTCATAATGCATTGCAGGATTAGAATACCTTACTCTATGTTATCTTAACGACTACCATACAGAATAGGAGACCTCTGGAGAGGTTCATAGTAATTATTTAGTAGAAAAAAACTTAGTAGTAAACATATAGATGGCAGAGTGTATTACTTCTTAACTGATATGACTGTCAACTTATTGCAAATAAATAAAAAACGTTCTATCAATCGTTTTTATTTTTACTTTTTTTACGTCTTTAATTTAATTTTTGTGCCTTTAAAATTAAAAATTAGAAGTACTTTTTATCGTTGTTTTATTCAGAGAGTGCCAAAGAATTTTTTTTTTCAAAACTCAAAAATTTATATCTTTTGAAAGAAAAAAATCCCCATCATGAAAATTTCAGAATTTTTTAATATCAGTTAGGTACTTTAGAAGAAAATTAGAGCAAAACATTTTATGTAAGGCGTCCATTTTTACGATTTTTTTTATTTTCAAGATCTTGCAAAAAAGCGATTTTTTGGAAAAAAAATTCGAAATATTTTTTTTTTCTGCAGCCCCAAGTATCCCCTTTAAAACAAAGTTTGAACCATTTTTGTAACTATAATAGTTTTCGAGATATTTGAAAAACAAATTTGAAAAAAGAGAAAAATGGTGAAATTTTGAATTTTGCATAACTTTCGAAAATTTTTTTTAAATTTTTTTCCTTTGTTAGAACTCCTTTATATGATAAAAGAAAGATCTGACCATAATTCATCCAAATCAAAAGGGGTCGATTCCAACCATTGGTCGATTTGACATGAAGCCTGACCCTGTTGTAACATGCTGTGCACATTTTATGAACCGAGGATCACGTACGATAAAAAACAATTATCTGCAACATGATACGAAAAGAAATTTTTTGTTAGAATTCATGTCCATGATGTTACTTTGCAGAAGTTTTATGCAGTTGGATGGAGTGTTTAGCCATCTCATGACAATTCTATGTACAACAAATTCCCACCAAGCAGAGAAATCTTCAAAATATTTAACCGATATGATGCTTATAAAAGAACAGTTCAAGGAGATTTGTGAGGAAATGTCGGATAACGAAGAATCTGATCAACAATTGTCAGACTTCGACTTAAGAGAAAGAAACTACGACTCGATTTATGCAAGTTCACCGTTTTATCAATGTTTTAATACTTCCTTCGTATTAATAAAAGAAAAAGTGAAAAAAGAAGAAACAGTTACGAGTACCATGCTCCTGATTTTCCACAACATGTTGTGGTTTCATATATGCTGTACGCCCCACTGTGGTCTGGATTATGTATGGATCTAATAAACGTTAATATATTAAGACTCAGCAACGCATATGTAGAAAGTCATATGAGGGTAGTAAAACATAATTTGTTACATGGTCACAGTAAATATTCTATCTTCGATACTGTTCGCATTTTAAATGAATATGCAGTTAGACTAGTTGTTGAAGAGGACATGAATATTCGTACAAAATCAGCTGTAAAAAATACCGCAAAGCCACCTCGATATTCGGAGACCGCATCAAACCCCTTTATTACTGAAAGCTGGAGTAAGGGTATGAGAAGAGCAAAAAAATGTCATATTATCGGTATTATTGGCACTAAAAAATATTGGTAATAAGTTCTTTAAGAAAGAATTACAAAAAAAGCCGAACATCAAAAGAATTAAAAAATATTTGAGTTGAACCTAATCGCGGAAGTACAGTAATTGTTAAGGTATTAAAAAAAGAAATAAACTAATGAGAGACCAAACGAAAAGTGAAGATATTGAGACCTTAGTAAATAGAAAAAACTCGTTGCTAACCATTAACAATGGCTTAACAAATAACAAAAAATATTACATGCACTCTAAATCTTTTAATGTTGAAATTGGTTGTTACAAATCAACTGTAAATGCTCCAATACTTTCAAATGAGTGTCAACTTACAGCTAATCAATTTCATACTTTGGCACGAAATGAATGGATAGATGGGGTAGTCATTGATTGCTTTACAATGACACACTTGAATTCATGGAAAAATGTTTTGTATGTTCCCACTGACAGTACCATAATACTGGGCGAAACCTGGCGCGTTAGAAGAAACCCTCTTATAGTATGTATAATCTTTCTTGCCCTTTAAAGATTACTAGTGGTCGACATCGACAAATAAACTTTTTTTATTTTTTATTTATTTTATTAATAAGGTATCCCAACAGAAGTATAAATTCCAATAACAGGGTTACACATAATAATCGTAATAATAACAGCGTGGACACTGTTATATGACAAAAAAGAAAGAAAAAACATAGAACTTTGAACATTTTTCAGAGTAATATATGACTATACAAAATAAATGTAGCCATAAAGATTCATATTTCAACATAACCTTACATACTACAACAAAAATAACTTTAACTCTAATGGATCCATACGAAAGGACAAATGACAATGAAAGAGTTACAGAAGCTTTTAAAAACCTGTTAATCGCGTCTAATGAAAATTTCTCATTAAAAAACATTGAATGGACATATAAAAAAATGAAAAATAGACCATACCAATCGGCACAGGATTCTGAAAATTGTGGAGTATACGTAATGTACGTGGAGTATATGTAAGTAATATATGTGGAGTATATGTAAGTACCTTAAATGCAAAACTCGGCATTTGCATCATAGTTTAGTTTTGACAAAAGATAAAAAACTGATAATGTGTATAAATGACCTATGGGACTTTCCCAATTTTTTTCTGGGTTTTCCGGAAGGTCCGTATTTTCCCTCCAATTCTATCCGTAATGTTTTTTCAATAAGGTGTCTATTGACGATTTATCACCTTTTAAACAATTACCACTTGTTGAGATTATTTTCAGGTTTATGTCCGAAAGTCTTTTCCCCAAGACACACTTTTAGCAAAACCAATGTCAGATCTGTAAAAGAGTTCACCTCTAATTATGACAGAGTTTTTACCTTTTTGGGAAATGAATCTTTTTTGTTTCATTAAATTTAAAGTGCCACTGCCCCGTTTTTTTTAAATAACTGAGACTCCGCCCTCCAATTTTGGAGTTCCCAATCTTTCCCAAGCTTGAAAATTTGAGAATATTGCCCAATAACTTGTTCATACTCTTCCCGCTTGACGATTATATTAATTTTTTAATTTGTCTTGCTATTAAGCCAAAAACTCTGTCGGCAGGCAAAAATGAATGACCGACTACAGAAAATATAATTTCCAAACATTATATATTATTTGGAGCTTCATTAGCAAGCCAGTATGCGAGCATTATCATCATTGTGGAATCTTTGTTCTATCCTCCACAACCATTTGCAAATAACTGAACTTTTTCTATGGCACCTGGAAAACTGTATGTAACCAAGCTATGATGAACAGCTGATACTATTGATTTTGAATTTTTTTGATATTCCGATTCTAGCCAAACATATGAGCGAACAGTATCAGGAGAAAGAGGTGCGTTAGAAGTTCCTATAACAGTCGTGAAATTTTAAAAATTAATTTGTTGCGAGAAATATGCAGACTGGTCTGGTAATTTGGGCAAACATAAATTTTTCTGGCAGTCGAAAGATATTATTTGAACGTTTTCGGAATCGTTTTGTAGGAATTGATAAAATGATTTGGCTTTTAAAGTATGCACTCTTTTTTCCACAATGATGTTTACTTTTTCCTCTTGGGTACTAGCTTTCTTCATGTTTTCTGCCGCTCGAAGGCATGTGGAACAAACATCTGTTAATGGTGTTCCAAATGATAGATTGTAATTTTCATTAACGTACTTTCTAAAGTAAGGATAATTTTATCGATGATTCGGGATATTCGTCTTTATACATCTTAAACAATTTAGTTAAATTTAAGTAACATGGCAAAAACAATCTGCTTGTTCGATCTCTCTGATAATGGCTTTCTGAACTCTAATAATGGCTTTATAGATACTTTTTTATGATCATTTCTGTCACCTATTCTGTCTCCCCCACGTGTCTCCCTAGGAACCTCTCCCAAAACCATAAAGTGTCTAACTATTCTTTCCACTCTGTCTGTACTGAAACCGGTTATTCCTACAAATGCCTTTTTACAAACTTTCACTGTGGTTCCAGATAATTGAATAGAAATTCCATGAAGATTTGTTGTGCCTCTTTGTGGTCTTGAAATTTTTATAAATTTTAAAATGATTGTATCTTGTTCAGCTTTATGATTATTGACAAAAATAATTCGATGAAAATGTTGGATGTCTTTCATTGTTAACTGTTGACATGAATATACCGGTTTTTAGGATGTGTACATCTTGATATTGTGGCAAGCCTGTAGCTTTGTATCTACAAAGAAATTGTAGCTTTAATAACAGGCAAAATAAGTAAAAAACATCATCTTACCTCGTCGCCTTCAATTTATTCCGTTTCCACTCAGGCTGAACTAACCTCTTCCTTATTTTATCTTTCTCACAAGGGGTTACAAGTTTTTTTAAATCCATTGCAAACGACAAACGATACAAAATAACAGTTTAGCTTTTTACAGTTTTAAAGAATAATTGTTATAAAAATATATATTTAAGAAAGTCTGAGAGTAAACAAAATAACTTTACAGCATGACACGTAATAGGCATAGTATTGGCATACTAACTGTCACTGATTGTACTGTCACGTTTCCACCATGTGATGAGGTCACGTGGTACGCAAATGGCGGGTCCCATTGGATGAATGCAAATACTGAGTTTTGACACCAAAGTGGTCTTACAAATACAAAGTTTTGCATCTCATCCGTACTTTCAAACATGATTTCTAAAGCAAATACGTAGTTTTGTGACTAACAGACTGGTTTCAAATGTAACGTTGAAGCGTAGAAGTGAGGTAGGCACATTAACTCTTTTTTTTATTTTTTGCAAATACCGAGTTTTGCATATAGAGATGAAGTAGCTGAAACATTGCTCAGTCAATTTCAAGATGTCAGTCAACTGTGCTTTTACTATTTCTTCAAAATGGACAGTAATGATCGGAAACTGCTACAAATGTAAACGATGCGTACACATGTGCATTAAGAGGGACGAACGGGACCCTTCCGACGAAGAATATGGGCCAATCCCAAGAATATTACGAACGCAAAAAAGAAATGACATCAAAATCTAAATTAAATTTGGAAAATGGAGCCACATCATTTATTTGCAAATTATGCAAGAGATGGAAATATTTTAATACAACACATTAATTACAATTGATAAGAGGAAAATATTTAAGAACGAGTTATAAGATAAGGTTTTCCCTCATTATTCCTGTATAAAACAATATAAACAAAAAATAAATGATAATAAAAACAGAAATAGAGAAAAGCATCCAAATGTATTTTATAATACATTACAAGTAGATCATTTGAATTAAATAAGGGGATCAAAGATCGATATGGGAAAACTATTGAGACACTCAGTACCGTACACATGAGCATTACTGAAAATGAGTTGAATTACATTGTGTCATGTTTTCTCTAACGACAAATCCTACTCTCACATCCACGAAGGTTTGTAACAGTGCGGAAAAATGATAACTAGTTAGTTCTACATAGCTGTAACTTAAAAGGAGATTCTTAGAAGTAGTTGCAACATTTTCCCCACTTAAACTATTTAAAAACCGTGTGATCCTCGGGTAATGCAGAACGAAATTGTTTCTGTAGCGAACGAGAGAGGGTGCTAAAACAAACATCGATAATATATTTCAATCAATGGAAAGATTTTTCGAATATGTTAACATACGTTTGTTCCAGTAAGTATGTCCAAGGAAGGTCAAGATTTGGTTCAGTTAAAACCAATTTTCATTAGTCGTGCAATGAATCTGTTCGACATCTGCTAGGCATTTTTTAAAATTTGTTTAAGCATTCTAAAAAGTCATGACAAAACGTGTTATGGATTTTCATTTTGGCTAATTTTTCTTGTATAGGGGGTTGCAGGTAATGGGTCTTCCGCAAAGTAGAGGTTGATAAACGCACTTGGGCGTAAGACTACAAACACTAAAAGAAATCCATTGTGGCCAAAAATTAGACCCGTCTAAACGGACTTTAATTTTTTAACGATTTTTTTTGTATGGTGGTTGTAGGTAAAGGGGGTCGGCCGCAAGGTAGGGGTTGATAAACGCACTTGGGCGTCGTTAAGGAGACTAAAAGAAACTATTGCGGCCAAAAATTAGACCCGTCTAAACGGACTTAGATTTTTAGCGATTTTTTTGTATGGTCCGCAACCTAGGAGTTGATAAACGCACTTGGGCGTTGTTAAGGACACTAAGGACACTAAAAGACACTATTGTGGCCAAAAATTAGACCCGTCTAAACGGACTTTAATTTTTTAACGATTTTTTTGTATGGTGGTTATAGGTAAAGGGGGTCGTCCGCAAGCTATGGGTTGATAAACGCACTTTGTCGTCGTTGAGGCGACTAAAAGAAGTTTCTTTTAGTCTCCTCAACGACTAAACAGACGACAGCGACAAAATTAGACCCGTCTAAACGGACTCTGATTTTTGGCGAATTTTTTTATGGGGGTTGTATGTAAAGAGGGTCTTCCGGAACCTAGGGGTTGATAAACGCACTTGAACGTCGTTGAGGAGACTAAAAGAAACTATTGCGGCCAAAAATTGGACCCGTCTCTAAACGGACTTAACGATTTTTTTTGGTGGTTTTATGTAAAGGGGGTCGTCCGCAAGCTAGGAGTTGACAAACGCACTTGGGCGTCGTTGAGGAGACTAAAAGAAAACATTAGACCCGTCTAAACGGAGTTTGATTTTTGGCGAATTTTTTTGTATTTCCTGATCCTAGGGGTTGATAAACTATTGGTTATATTTGGTGGAATCAGCACAAAATACTTCTATCTTGATATGAAATATTTTATTACTTCAGGGGTTTTGTATATTTGTACAATTTATTTATTTATTTATTTATTCACCATATCAAGTTACACAAGAGCCATATAACTCCTCGCAACTCCCACAGAGATAAACAATATTATCTGTTCGTGGGACTGGTACAATAAAAAAAACTTAAAACTAAAGTAAAACTAAATTTGTACAAATATATTTACAAAATATAGATATAAATATAAATATAAATTAGTAACTTAGTGTGCACGACACTATTCTTCGTTGTATATGTATGTATTTCACATGAAAGTTTCTATTCTAATTTTATTAATTAGATAACATAGGATATAATCCATTCCTTTTATTTTTCTTCTTCTTAGTTTTAGTTCTAATGTTTTTGATATTATTTGGTAGTTTGTTAAAGATAACATAACATAAAAATCGGTTTATTGGCTATTTTACTTTACTTCTACAAATTCATTGCCTGTACAGAGCTTTTGGTTTTGTGTACATTGTGACCTCAGGGGATGGACGTATCGCCGGGAGCGGTCGACCCCGCACGCTGGCAGGCACGAGCCCCGTACCTTGAATTTATGATTCATGTTTCGGAAACCCTGTCCAGTTTTGCTTCAGGGTGATTTGTTTTTATACGTAAAAACGTTTGAACCTCGTTCTGAATTCTTTGGGGTTTGGGCTTAGGTTTCACTTACGATACAGGAAAACTCACTGCTAAAAAACCTGTTTTAACATTGACAACAAAACAACACAACAAAATAACGCATACCTTGGCAAAAGCGCACGGTTTGCACAGCGTTAATCCGTGCGACCCATTGGCCGAGAGATCAAATTCTCTGTGGCCTCAGCCGCGTCTCCACGCCGGCCGCCACGCCGCCCGGGCCGCCACGAGAGCCGGACAGTCTTACGAAAGCCCGATCCCGCCGATCCGGGCCGCCCGGCGACCGACCGCTTCGACGCTTCGAGGATTTACAATAGGAATCCCGTACAGGGTCTACCGCTTTGGAGGGGTCCATACACGACAATATTGCCGTTGCTTGTTTGATCCACGAGTTTTACCTTACACAAACGGTTCGTGTAAGTACTTGTGGGTATGCACTGTGTTCAAGTACCTGGGGTTTGTCAGGTCCCTGGTCAGCGGTGATCTGTGAATGTGTGCGGCAAAGAATTTTTCGGCGACCATCCGGATGTGATCATACACATACGGCACGTTCGACTGCACGTGCAGATCATCGATGCGCGTGTACCTATCCGCCCCCGTCAACAGGCGGAGAAGCTTGTTCTGGGTACGCTGCAACCTGTTTAGCTGTGTGGTGGAAGCTTTGCCCCATATTGGACACGCATATACCATTATGGGGCGAAGCACAACCTTGTACAGGAGCAGCTTCGTCCTCACGTCGAGCTTACTCCGTCTGTTGACGAGTGGGCACAATCGGGACAGTGCCATATATGTCTTCCGGATGGCCTCTGCCACATGCGCCTTGTAGAACAACCGCTGGTCCAAAGTGACCCCCAGGTACTTGACCACCTTTTTGCCGGTTGCAACAGGCTCTCCTTTACCTTGATCTTGGAGAAGACCTTTATGTCCGTGAAGCGCTTCGTAAACACGAGCGCTTCCGTCTTGCTAGCATTAATGTTAAGCTTCAGGTGATCGTACGCTTTGACGAGGCTGGCAGATGTTGTCGGACCTTCGACGCCGCAGTCTCCGCCGTATGCGCACGACGCGTAAATCACTACGTCGTCGGCATACATTAGGGACGCGGTGTTTGGATGCGCAGGCACATCGCATGTATAGATGTTATATAGGGTCGGCGAAATCACCGACCCCTGTGGTAGGCCAGCTGTGATGCTTTGGTAGTCAGATAGGGTGCGATTTACCCTGAACGCTATACGAGCTCCGCATGCCAAACGGAGTCGTACGCCGCTGAGACGTCGATAAACAGGGCAACGGTACTTTGTCGGAGGTTATACGCCTGGATCACGTCCTGAACTAGGCGGGCCAATGGATGCGACGTCGAAAGTCCTGGTCGGAAACCGAACTGGTGATCGGGCAACACGCGTCTCTTCTCTATATATTTATATAGAGACTTGCCGATCACCTTCTCGACCACTTTCGACATCGCATTTAGCAATGTGGATGGGGCGGTAGCTTTGGGGTAAGTGGCACCCTGGATGTTGAGGGGTGCTGAAACCCACAAAACCTCCGTTTCTGTGGGTTTCGGCAAATAGATTACATGCGTCCTTCCACTTCCGGGAAATATTGAAGGCGCATAATCGCGTTCGCGATATACGCCAACTGTACAACCCTTCCGCGGAAGGCGCTTTATAGTATGTAGGGGATATCGTCAGGACCTGGAGCTTTGAGGTTAGTGGGAGGGTTTTGAGGATGCCGTTGACGTTCTGAGGGGACGTCAGGAGCTTTGCCAGCTTTCTCGGCGGGATCACGACTCCCGGCAGCTGAGTCTACTCCTCAGAGATTCTCCGCTGCTCGGGCGTCAGTCGGTCGGAGAGGAACAGATGTTTCTAAGGGACCTCGCCATCGCGTCGACTTTCTCCTTGTCAGTAAAGTGTACAAACCCTCGGACACTATCCTGGCATGGGGCGAAACGGCCGCCGTATCAGCCGCGCCATGCGCCACAGTGAGTTATCTCGTGTCTCGAGGGTTTCTATTTTACGCGTCCATGCTTCACTAGTATGTCGTTTGATTCGGTCTTGTATTGTCCGTTGTAGGTCTGTCAAGCGCTGCCTGTCTATCTGTCTGCGATGACGTTGCCATCTTCGTTTGATTCGGTTTTTAAACCGAATCAAATCAAGATTTCTGGAGGAAAGGTGGTCTCCCCTGGGGGCCAGGGAGATCACCTTCGTCGAGACACGTCGTGCCGCATGTATTACGTCCGTCAGTCTGTCTACTGCCGCGTCTATGTCAGCTGGGGACTCCAGTGCCACGCCAATGCGTAAGAGCGCATTCACCCGGCTCCGGTATTTCCCCCAGCCCGTTGATATGTAGTCATACGTTTTTGTCTTCACCTCGTCTCTGTCTCCGTCCGGGATGGCGAGTAGGACAAGGTCGTGGTCAGAGCTTAACGCAGGGATGACCTGGGGCAAAAGTGGGAAGTTTAGGTTCTTTGGTATAAACAAGTCTATGTAGCTGGGGGTAGAACCATTTGTGGGAAAGTGGGATGGGGAGTCAGGACCAACTACCGCCAAGCCGTTGTTCGTGACGTAATCCTGGAGTACGGTACCATTGCTGTTATTCCTCGCATTACGCCACACCCTGTGACGTGCGTTCAGGTCGCCCCCTATCAGTACCCGGCGCCCCTGTGCACAGCGCATCTAGGTCCGCCTCTGTCAGCCTTCGTCTCGGCGAATTATATACACCTGAAACCACAATTCTACTAGCAAGCTGGACGGAAACATTGTCCACCCCAATATCCAGTTCGGGGAGGGCCTGGTGTGGTATACCCAGTCGAACAAGGAGTGCTACACCACCGCCTCTGCCACGGTGTAACGGGCTGAAATTTTACTGGTAGTTTACCTTAATATGGTTTAACATTTTATAGTTTATTTAGGCTCTTTTAATTGGTGCCATGGTTTGTTTAGCGAGGGCCTCTGTGTCGGTACCTTGAGAGTGGTTCGATAGCGTTCCACGAGATACGGTGTGCCGAGAAGCCTTGCCCTTGTTTCCAGATAGTTATTGCTGCATACCATCTTGTATTGTTGCAAATCTCCTAGCAGGAACCACCCAATTCAAGTAATTCGAGAGATGAAGGGTTGTTTACAAATTTTGGGTTGAGGTTAAGTTTCCTTCGTGATGGCCAGAATATGTGATGCATCATTTTAGATCTAAAGGACAATAAATTTATTATATTATAACACCTCTGAACTTTAGTAAATACTCACATAATATACAAAATTTAATCCACCATCCATCAGGCCTTATGACAGCTGTCACTTGTCACTGCAGGGGTTGGCATCCCTGAGAGCAGATGACGGCTTTTTGACGGGAATTTCCGTTGACAGCTCTTCCTTTTTCTTTGGTTGACATTTCCATGCTTCTTCTTGACTGAGACAGTCTTAATCGTGTAAACGGATTTTGGAGAAGTTGAAGGCTTATAATATAGCTGCGGTGAAAGTCATCGGCAGTTTAAATCAGCAGTTGCTGGATATTTTGTCCTTCTGCAAGGGAAAACTTGTCAACATCCTCGAGGCCACACAAAACCTAAGGTAAGGACACCATTACTATCTTCTCCTAAGCATGTCCTGATGCATCGCTTTATTTTGTTTTAGGCCTCATTATCATTATCGTTTATCGTTATCATTATCGTTAGCGGTATTGTTATCGTTATCGTTATCTCTGTCCCCCAATTTGTTTTATCTATATTTTATTACCTGCACCTCTTTCACGGTATCGTACCTCGCATGCTATCGCTTGTTCTTCTGCTACACTTGTACACCCTGCCTGCCTGCCTGCCTGCCTGCTTGCATGCGGTGAGGTACACACCCTTACACCGACACCAATCATCTCACCCCGTGGACTTGCCGGCTGGGACACTTCATTGACCGCTTACGTCACTGCACTACCTGAGCGGCCAGCTGCGCCGACTTGCATTGTTTCCTGCACTCCTAGCAGCACTTTGTATCCGCTTGCTTGCACTGGGTCCTGGAGTACACCTCGACAACCACTCCTCGGAGACGAGACGAGCCAGCGTAGACCCCAAGAGCCAGGAAACACCACAGGGTACTTGGTACCAGCAGATAAGTACACTGTTTGTTCACCAGTCGTACTCTCTACATTTAGGGCATTGTAACCTTTCATTATCTCGACTTTAGGAGCTTCACTCCCCTAGTCGCATAAGTTGACACGCACTGAAAATACTGTGCATTAATATTTTCCCCATTTTGTAGGCACCATTTAGTATATTTTAAGGTAAATAACGATTAATATTGCGACTATATATACCTGTAAACCGATCCAAGTAGTACTACCAGGGTGAAGGTGACTCTGAAATAACCTATTGTTGTTGTAAAGCCATTAATATGTACTATTAGTACAGACTTACCACTACCGATCTGTTCACGTCGAGCCCTGTCTGTTATTGTGTTGTACAATAAAGCCTGTTTATTAAAACCTGTATATCAGTAAACTTTGCACCATTTCGTTAGCCGAATAAACAGCCGGCTTTAAGGTGAGTAGCATTTGAGGTTAGTGGCTAACTTCACCCGCGTCATTAGGTGCGTTCCAGTTCGGTGGTCGCCCGCCGACCAGAGAACTATTACCCTGACCGAACGTTAAGGTCCAGAGCCTTTTCCCGTTTTTTCTGTGTATCATCTAAGGCTAGGCGGATCCCTCCCCTTGGCTCAAATACGACACCATCTGGGTTGAAAACGGGTGGCGCCTCGTAAGAGAACTGTCTTATTTTACCCACGACCGTCTCCACGGAGCTAGCGGCCAACCCTCAAGGGATCCCCACTTAATACTGGCACCCGTCGAACCAGAGCCACCAACCGCACACCCCCTAAAAGGGGTGTGTAACAAATCTGGCGCCCAACGTGTTTATTAATTATTTTTGGTCAGATATATAGTGTATAGGCGTGTAACAAATCTGACGCCCAACGTTGTTTATTCATTTTTTTTATCAGATATATAGGGTGTAGTCTGGTAATAAGTTTGACTTGTTATTTATCTAGCAACGTGTTTATTCATTTTTTTGATCAGGTATACAGATATATTTTGTATAGGCGTGTAACAAATCTGGCGCCCAACGTGTTTATTAATTTTTTTTGGTCAGATATATAGTGTATAGGCGTGTAACAAATCTGACGCCCAACGTTGTTTATTCATTTTTTTTATCAGATATATAGGGTGTAGTCTGGTAATAAGTTTGACTTGTTATTTATCTAGCAACGTGTTTATTCATTTTTTTTTGATCAGGTATACAAGTATAAGATATCTTGCTATATACTTATTTGCAATATAATTATTTTCAAAATTTACAAGATATTTTGCTTTAGACATATTATGTATTAAAATTAGTTTTAGATTTGGCATATCCATTGGTGACGTCATTGGGTGATGTGTTTACATATAGCAGGTGTACTATAATAACGAATCGTAGTTGTAGATATCGTAGTATAGTTTTTTTTTTGTCGATTTCATTTTTTGTTGATCGACGGTGTTATTTCTCTTCCTGGTGGAACGTTTTTTTTGTACGGTCCAGTTCTTTTTCTTTTCTTTTTCTTTTTTTAGAACAGGTCGGGTCCTGTCGGGTTTTTAGTAGTTAATTCGTTAGAGTAAGACAATTTGTGTGACTAGTTTTTTTTTTTTTTGCATATTTTTTTTGGTTATTATTGAACTAACGGAGTAAATATTATTGCGGGAAATTTAGCCATTCAACATAATACCGGTATTAATTAAAAAACCTGTACATATTAAACATGGATGTAAATAGACTCTTATCGGACGAATTGACGTATGAACTACGCATTCGTGGATATCCGGTAGAATCAACCGTAGAGCAGAAACGTTCAACGCTACGTCACGTTCTCCGACTAGAACGTGAAGGAGCTACTAGTGCGTTACCTTTGATAAATATTCCTGTAGATGAAGAACTCAATACGTGTTTGACAAAATTAACTTATTTAGAGGAGCACATTCGGACCTTCAATCACGATAATCGAAAAATGAGTTTGAAAGATTGTATTCACGGTTATTGCATGTTACTTTGAGATTAGGTCGTATCAAGCCTGAGAACGATAGCCAGACTCGACAACGCGCGGAATTAGTGACGAAGGGACGTAATTTAATCGGTGACTTAAATCTAGTTTATGACGGAATTCAGTTAGAGGAACATGCACCTCCAGCCGTCAATGTTTCGGGTAATCATGCGTCGATGCATGTTAATACGGTATCCCTCTTAGATACGCCCAACCCTATGATTCCCGAGGTACTACATACGCGTACCGATAACTTCAGGCGAACAAAAATGATGGAATGAGAAGTCCTCGCGAAAATGTTTGTTTAATAGATCTAGATAATCAGAGAGAAGTTTTAGATCCGGTAATAGACCTAGACCATCGCCAGGCTACTGCCTCGTCTGTTCGGGGTGTGCGCAGCCGCCTTGTCCGTATACTTCGAATCACCCATCAGGGGGCTACAGCACAGTCTTCACCGGTACAGAGGGAGGTAGGGCGAGATCTTAGTCATTTACCGACGGAAGCATGGCATCGCCGCTCCGAATCCGGCTAGAACGAATTCTGACGTTCAATTCGCAGGTCACAATTATGTGCGGAACTATTCGGAACATTGGTCGTGTATGCGAAATGATCAATCAGACCTACACAAATCGGACTATACCGTCGACACAGTCCACTGGACTAGCTACAAGATTTGCCGAGTTAAATCTTTCACCAGCTAGGGCCGATGATACTTTGCTATGGGAGCGCGCGCGATATGCGGATCCCGGTCGATGGAACTTGAAGTACGATGGCGTATCAAGCGTCAATAACTTTTTAGATCGGGTAGAAGAGCTTCGGAAGTCACGTGGGGTATCTAAGCCACAACTTTTACGGTCAGCCGCGGAATTATTTACACGCGATGCGTTATTGTGGTTTAGGACCAACCAGTTTTCGTCTTGGGACGACCTTGTTGCGCAACTTCGTGATGCTTTTCAGCCTTACGACTATGAAAACGGAATTTGGGAAGAATTGCGTCGTCGTACTCAGGGTGTTCCGAAACGCGTCGTCATATTTATTGCGTCCATGGAACAATTGTTCAATAGGCTTGCGGAAAAGCCATCCGAGGAAGCTGGAGTTCGGTTGATAAGGAGGAATCTTCTTCCGTACATACAAACACAACTCTCACTGCGTACGATCACTTCGGTTCGGGAACTTGTTCAAGCTTGTAGAGCTATCGAGGAGACGGAAATCCGGGTTCAACGCTTCTGTCCCCCTCCCACGAATTATCGTCAGTTGTTAGAACCAGAACTAGCGTATCATAAACCGTCCGTCGCGCATCCGCCCAGTATTTCAACCGTTATTTCGGACTCGTCGGAAACAATTCCGCCCAATATTGCCGAGGTGTCCCATACTGTAACTAATTCGGAACTCAGGGTAGCTACGTGTTGGAATTGTCGAAACACCGGACATAGATTTAGACAATGTGGTCAACCTCGTCGGATCTTTTGTTTTAAGTGTGGACATGACAATGTCACTACAAATCGATGTCCGAGTTGTACAAAAAACTTAAGAACGGGTCGGCAGTAGACCGTCTGTCCGATCCTAAGGACGAACTAGATAATTCGGTCGAATGTAAGATTATTTTAGACTACGTTTTCGTCCATGCACAAAGAAGATAAAAGACCATATTTGAATGTCACTATCTATGGTAGATCTTTTCTGGGATTACTGGATAGTGGGTGTGCTACTACTGTTTTGGGAGCTTCTGGTTGGAAAATTTTGAAAGGGTTATGCAATTTAAACACGGATGATATTCGTACTTGCACCGTTGCAAATGGCCAAATTTGCGAAAGTATAGGTCACGTGCGCCTACCTATTCACCTTTGTAGTCGCGTTAAGATTATTAAAGTTACTAGTAATGCCTTCTATTCCTCATGAACTCATATTAGGCGTGGATTTCTGGAGAACAATGGGAATAATTCCGGATTTATTTGCGAATGTGTGGTCATTCCGGTCGGAACATGATTCGGTAAACCACGAGATTGTAGCGATCCATCCGATGGATTCTTTAACCGCGGAACAACGCGAACGGCTAATTAAGGTAGTTGATGCGTCTTTCGCGAAGATGGGAGACAAACTAGGTTGTACCGATTTGGTAGAGTTAACCATCCGCACAAACTCAGCACCTATAAAACAGCGATATTATCCCATATCGCCTGCTTTGCAAAACACGTAAATATAGAGTTAGAAAAAATGTTAGCCGATGATATAATCGAACCATCATATAGTCCTTGGTCGTCACCAATTGTGATGATTAAAAAGCCTGACGGTAGATGGCGATTCTGTGTCGACTATCGAGCACTGAATAAAGTCAGTTTGCCTGATGCATACCCGTTACCATTTGTGAGTCGTACTTTAGACAAACTACGCGATGCACGCTATCTGAGAACCCTCGACATAAAATCCGCTTATTGGCAGATTAAAGTTGCAGAGGAGTCGCGTCCTCTCACCGCGTTTACAGTGCCTAATAGAGGACTTTTCCAGTTTAAACGGATGCCTTTTGGCATACATTCGGCACCTGCAGTGTGGCAACGACTCATTGACCGCGTTATCGGAGTCGATCTGGAACAGTATGTGTTCGTGTATCTCGACGATGTGATTGTATGTACTCCAACTTTCGACTTACATGTTGAAATTCTCGAGGAAGTTCTATCCCGTATCGCAAAGGCCGGTCTCACCGTGAATCGGGAAAAAATGCAATTTTTGCAAACCTGAATTAAAATACTTAGGATACGTGGTAAATTCCTCTGGTTTACTTGTTGACCCCGAGAAGGTCGAGGCTATTTTAAATATTCCTACACCCACGGAACGTAAGTGAGGTTCGTCGCGTTATCGGTCTAGCGTCGTGGTATCGGAGATTCGTAGCAAATTTCTCCACGATTGCTGCCCCTTTAACCGAATTGACCAAGAAAAATCGACCATTCGTTTGGACCTCAGAGTGTGACCAAGCCCTGACGCGGATTAAGGAATGTTTAATATCAGCACCGGTGTTAGCATGCCCTGACTTTAACTTACTGTTCACCATTCAGACTGATGCGTCGGATTATGGTCTTGGTGCAATATTGTCGCAAAAACAGGATGATACAGAGAGGGTCATATGCTATTTGAGTCGTTCTTTAACAAAGGCGGAACGGAAATATAGCACCACGGAAAAAGAGTGCTTAGCGGTTTTGTTCGCGATCGAAAAATTAAGGCCATATGTGGAGGGTACCAAATTTACGGTTGTAACGGACCATTATAGCCTTAAATGGCTCCACACCATCAAAGACCCCGTAGGTAGAATAGCGCGATGGGCAGTTCGATTGCAACAGTACGATTTCGACGTAGTACACCGTCCCGGAAAATGTCATGTTGCCCCTGATGCTCTTTCTAGAGCTGTCCCAATTGTTGATCTTGTCGCGACGTTTACCGAGAATACTCGAGAATCCCAAAGACCCATTACCGATCATTGGTATTTACGGCAAATGAGACGAGTTAGCGATTCCCCTCAACAATATCCCATGTGGATGATTGAGAATAATAAACTGTATCATCGGGCTAAATTGAAATACCCCCGAACTTCCGGGAAATTCATGGCTTGAAGTTGTCCCGAAAGAATCCCGCAAGGATATCATTCGCGAACATCATGATCCACCTTTATGCGGTCATCTCGGTATTTTTAAAACATGCGCGCGTATATCCGAGCGATATTACTGGCCGAAACTCAAGGCTGATGTAGCCAAGTATATTAAAAGATGCGTCACATGCTTGGAGACGAAACCAGAGCAGAAACGTCCTGCCGGAAAAATGTTGAGTCAACAACCAACAGCGGAACGTCCCTGGCAACTTGTTAGTCTGGACATAGTAGGTCCTCTCCCAGATCAAGTTCCGGTTATGTATATATCGTGTCAGTGATGGATTGCTTTAGCAAATTTACGCTCTTTTTCCCATTACGCTCCGCAACGGCCCCCAGCTATCGTGAAAGTTTTGGAGGAACATGTAATCTTAATTTATGGAGCTCCGGAGACCATAATCGTAGATAACGGTCCGCAACTACGTAGTCACGTTTTCCGGTCGCTACTCGAAAATTATCAAATTAAGGTGTTCTATACCCCTAATTACCATCCCCAAGCTAATCCGGTGGAAAGGGTTCATCGGGTCGTCAAGACTATGTTAGCGGCCTATGTAAAGGATAAACACCCGAAGTGGGAGAAATATCTACCCAAAATAGGTGCCGCAATTCGTTCATCGCGATCGGAGATTACAAAGTTAACACCTAATTTCGTTAATTTCGGACGAGAGGTTCACTTTACGGGGAAGCCTGATGAGAGGCCAGTAGACTCCTCCCCGACGTCTGTATATGATAACCCCGAGAATATGTCTGAAGCTCTTAAAAACGTATTCGCTGACGTCAGAAACCGGTTGAAAGAGGCGTATCGTAGGTCCAGAGACGCCTACAATCTGCGGCGTAGAGACGAGAAATTCCATGCGGTCAATCCGTGTGGAAGCGGAATTACGTTCTGTCAGATGCCAGTCACAAATTCACCTCGAAACTCGCGCCTAAATTTGCTGGACCCTACACCATTGCTCGCGTCTTATCACCGTGGACCTATGAGTTGTCGGATAGGTCTGGACATCTCATAGGTACATGGCACGCGAAAGATTTAAAAGCACACCCACCTGACGGGACTAATGATACACCAGATCCTGACCCTGATATCTGACTTGTGTCTGTCCCAATTGCGTGTCTTCTTCCTTGTGGAAGTCTTGGTAGACTTCTCTGAGGAAGAGGGGGTGTTGTAACGGGCTGAAATTTTACTGGTAGTTTACCTTAATATGGTTTAACATTTTATAGTTTATTTAGGCTCTTTTAATTGGTGGTGCCATGGTTTGTTTAGCGAGGGCCTCTGTGTCGGTACCTTGAGAGTGGTTCGATAGCGTTCCACGAGATACGGTGTGCCGAGAAGCCTTGCCCTTGTTTCCCCCAGATAGTTATTGCTGCATACCATCTTGTATTGTTGCAAATCTCCTAGCAGGAACCACCCAATTCAAGTAATTCAGAGATGAAGGGGTTGTTTACAAATTTTGGGTTGAGGTTAAGTTTCCTTCGTGATGGCCAGAATATGTGATGCATCATTTTAGATCTAAAGGACAATAAATTTATTATATTATAACACCTCTGAACTTTAGTAAATACTCACATAATATACAAAATTTAATCCACCATCCATCAGGCCTTATGACAGCTGTCACTTGTCACTGCAGGGGTTAGCATCCCTAAGAGCAGATGACGGCTTTTTGACGGGAATTTCCGTTGACAGCTCTTCCTTTTTCTTTGGTTGACATTTCCATGCTTCTTCTTGACTGAGACAGTCTTAATCGTGTAAACGGATTTTGGAGAAGTTGAAGGCTTATAATATAGCTGCGGTGAAAGTCATCGGCAGTTTAAATCAGCAGTTGCTGGATATTTTGTCCTTCTGCAAGGGAAAACTTGTCAACATCCTCGAGGCCACACAAAACCTAAGGTAAGGACACCATTACTATCTTCTCCTAAGCATGTCCTGATGCATCGCTTTATTTTGTTTTAGGCCTCATTATCATTATCGTTATCGTTATCATTATCGTTAGCGGTATTGTTATCGTTATCGTTATCTCTGTCCCCCAATTTGTTTTATCTATATTTTATTACCTGCACCTCTTTCACGGTATCGTACCTCGCATGCTATCGCTTGTTCTTCTGCTACACTTGTACACCCTGCCTGCCTGCCTGCCTGCCTGCTTGCATGCGGTGAGGTACACACCCTTACACCGACACTAATCATCTCACCCGTGGACTTGCCGGCTGGGACACTTCATTGACCGCTTACGTCACTGCACTACCTGAGCGGCCGGCTGCGCCGACTTGCATTGTTTCCTGCACTCCTAGCAGCACTTTGTATCCGCTTGCTTGCACTGGGTCCTGGAGTACACCTCGACAACCACTCCTCGGAGACGATACGAGCCAGCGTAGACCCCAAGAGCCAGGAAACACCACAGGGTACTTGGTACCAGCAGATAAGTACACTGTTTGTTCACCAGTCGTACTCTCTACATTTAGGGCATTGTAACCTTTCATTATCTCGACTTTAGGAGCTTCACTCCCCCTAGTCGCATAAGTTGCACGCACTGAAAATACTGTGCATTAATATTTTCCCCATTTTGTAGGCACCATTTAGTATATTTTAAGGTAAATAACGATTAATATTGCGACTATATACCTGTAAACCGATCCAAGTAGTACTACCAGGGTGAAGGTGACTCTGAAATAACCTATTGTTGTTGTAAAGCCATTAATATGTACTATTAGTACAGACTTACCACTACCGATCTGTTCACGTCGAGCCCTGTCTGTTATTGTGTTGTACAATAAGCCTGTTTATTAAAACCTGTATATCAGTAAACTTTGCACCATTTCGTTAGCCGAATAAACAGCCGGCTTTAAGGTGAGTAGCATTTGAGGTTAGTGGCTAACTTCACCCGCGTCATTAGGTGCGTTCAGTTCGGTGGTCGCCCGCCGACCAGAGAACTATTACCCTGACCGAACGTTAAGGTCCAGAGCCTTTTTCCCGTTTTTTCTGTGTATCATCTAAGGCTAGGCGGATCCCTCCCTTGGCTCAAATACGACACCATCTGGGTTGAAAACGGGTGGCGCCTCGTAAGAGAACTGTCTTATTTTACCCACGACCGTCTCCACGGAGCTAGCGGCCAACCCTCAAGGGATCCCCACTTAATACTGGCACCCGTCGAACCAGAGCCACCAACCGCACCCCTAAAAAGGTGTGTAACAACAGTCCTTCTGTAAGTAATAAAACCCGGTGTCCGAAAACCCGTAGTCGGCCTCAGCTTGGTTTCTGTGGGGATACCGATATCTACTTGATGCTCTACAAGTATTTAATAATAAAACAACTAGGCCTACAATGAAAATTGTGGTAAGTAATTCGTTGTAAACTCTTGTAATATGGATATTTTTGCCATGGGGTCCGTGACACCCCTCAGCATATCCGTGAGTGTTCTTACCGCTCTTAGGGTCTCCGAAACATTTATCACTTCGTTGAGTTCTCTTGTTGCCATCAATTCCGAGAACTCGGAGTTCGTACCTACCTGGGGGGAGCTGCGGGAGTTCGGTCCAGTATAGGGGAGTGGGTCTTATGATCGTCCCTGCGGGTCCGGTGGCGGCTCTGGTCGTCCTGGTACACGCCGTCACGTCCGGTCGAAGTGGCTGCGCTATCGGGGCTGCTCGGGTTGCAAGAGGGGCCTTTCTGGTGGTGGCGGGTGCATTTGATGCCGTCGCCGCTCGGGCTGTCCTTCTGGCTTCCCATGCGTTGACCGCTGGGGGTGGGGCCGGGACATACTGCTGGGCTTCCTGTTGGGCTTCCTCGAGGTTGGATTGTTCGGATAATTTCTAGGTAAGTGGGGCATTCGACGTTGCAAGCCGTATGGTTTCCCTGACAGTTGGCGCACATCGGGCTGAAGCCTTCTTCACCTTTTGTATGGGTACATTCCCTGCGTTAGGTGTCCCCCAGCGCATTTCACGCACCGTGGGGGGTGGCCGCAATTGATTTTTGCATGCCCCCATCTCTGGCAGCGTCTACATTGTAAGGCCAGGCGTGTATTCGACCTTCTCTCCCAGGAAATCTTGGCGTTTAGTAAGAATCTCACTTTGTTCTGGAGTTCTTGCAAAGTGACGTTGTTGTCTGTAATGACGAGGTACAACGGGTTTATTGTACCCCGCATAGTATGACCTTTCTTACCGTGATATCGTTTGCCTCGATGTCCTCCTTAATCTCTTCGGTTGAGGGTCCTCCATGTATCCCTCTTAGGACGAAAGCGTGCGAACGTTCTTCGGCCGGCGTGTAAGTATGAAACTCCACGTCTGTGGCTACCTTTATGACCTCTAGGTATTTTTGTACTCCGTCAGATCTTGTATGTAGATGATGACTGAGTTTGTACTGTACTTGACGTAAAAGTTTCCTTTTACGTGTCTTCGTATCTCATCAAGTAGTCTAGCGTGGTTGCCGGCTACTTGTTTGGGCCGCCCTGTAATTATTATTGGCGGGGGTGCCTTTGTTTTCGCCGGCTTCTGGCGCATCGTTGGTATCTTTCTGCCGGTCGCTTGCGCCGACGTAGAGGGCTGCGGTTCCGGGGGAGGGCGTTTTCGAGTGGGGCATATCTATTGCTCGTCTCCGGCTGGCTGGTATTTTTCTCTAGTAGTGTACCTATTCTAGAAGTTCTCCTAGGGCGACAAAGCCTTGGGGGGTGAAGGGGTGAGGGGGATGCCTCACGCCGGGAGGGGACGTCAGATATGCCGTCCCCTGCTGTGCCGGCGGTAGCACGTGACCGTACCTTTGCCGTTCTTCTTCGGTTGCCGTTATTCGTCCTTCAATGAGAGCTTTTCGATATAATTCGGCTAAAATAGCATCCCCCATTCAGGGGTTGTATTTGTACCTCTGCTGATGTGGAGGGTTGGTTGGGATCAGCCACCGCCGAAGAGGGGGGCTGATGTCCATGGTATAGCCAGTGACAAAAGTTCCCGGTATTTGAGGGTCAACGCCCGAAGGGATTTCGGCGTCAACAAACAACCGTATCAGTCGACTTTTTTGTGGCCTTTTTTTGTCGTACCTTTCTCGCTGCGCGTGCTCCCGCTCGCTGTCGGACATTATTAATGAACGCACTTTTTCAGGGCACCCTCCCCGATTGGGGAGGTTTCTCTACTGGACACAGAACCCGAACTTGATCCTCCGAGTCTACGTCTTTTTCGCACTCTACGGGATAAATGTGTTAAACTCACCGAACTAGCGCTCGATTCAGATAAAGTGTCTATTTCACCAATGGGGATTTTAACTATTAGGTCTTTAGTCACTAGAGGGTTTGAGTGTCTTCTCGGGAGCGGGGGCGGAAACTCGAAGGTATCTTCTTTCTCACGATCTGAACACGGGATGGTAGTCGGATCACTAAGTTTTCGTCGCGGTTTTTCACATTTGACGCTGTCTCTCGCAGGTACGTCCGTCATACACAACGTTAGGCTTGAGACTATGGGTAGTTGTAGACTTTTATTTCTCGTAATACCTTCAGAGATCAGGAACATAGATCTGAGACTATCATAATGATAATTGAGAGCTTCAGATTGAAAAGTTGTGTGATATTCAATGGATTTTCAGTTATGAAATAGTTTTTATTAATAATTTTTATTAGCCTCTTTTGAAGATTAATGATAGGGTTTAGGGCACTCGAATAAGCACCCCCCCCATGCGATTATACCATAACTTACAATGCTGTTGAAAAGAGCGTAATATATGTTTCTCAATGTCTCCATGCTCATGATTCTGGCCAGTTTGTAGAATATAAAAACGAGATATTTGGTTTTACTGTAAATATAATTTATATGTTTATCCCATTTCAAATTAAAATCAAACATGATTCCCAAGTACTTACAACTAGTAACTCTGTTAAGAGTTTTATTTTCCACCTTTATTTCAAAATTTGTCGGAACACTATCACAATAATTTCCAAAGGTCATATGTGGTTTTATCTAGGTTTAATGACAGTTTGTTCAAAGCAAAACCAGGTTGTAATATTTTGTAATTCATCATTCGTTTTACCTCAACACCACTCCACGTATTGTCTTCAACAATGACTAGCATATCATTAATATACAGGATAAATAACAAAGGGCCCAGGATAGTTCCCTGTGGGACTCCTGTATTTACACTCATCTTATTACTTAATGTGTCTTTAATCTTAACACATTGCTGTGTATTGCTTAGATAGTTAATGATTAGATTGTGAGCATTGCCTCTTATTCCGTAACAGTATAGCTTTTTTAGTAATATACCATGATTAACTGTATCAAATGCTTTGGCTAGATCTAGAAAAGTTATTGCAGTAGGCAAGACCGAACTGTAGCTTTTCGTTTTTGCAAGATGGGAAGAAAATTAAAGTTTGCAAGCCCTTTCTCATGAGTACATTGGGAATAAAAAGAGCTCACTTTACGTACAGTAATTACCGCTAAATTTAGCGGTATTGGCGCTACTCCAGATGACAAGCGAGGCACACATAAACATCATTCAAAACTAGAGGAAGAAATTGAAGAATCTGTACGGGCACATATAAATAGTATACCCAGAATTGAGAGCCATTACTTGCGAGAAAAAACTAGTAGAGAATTTATAGATGGTGGGTTGACAGTTGCAGAGATCCATCGAAACTATAAAAGTCAGCGTGATTTGGCCAATAAGCCATCAGCCAGTTATGATGCATACTTTCGTATTTTTAATACACAATTCAATATTGGTTTTCACGTTCCAAAAAAGGATCAGTGCGATCACTGCGTATCCTATAATAACGCTACCGAAGAGGAAAAAGTTAGCACAAGAGGAAAATAATAGGTTACACCTCGAAGAAAAAGATCTAAGTAGACAAGAAAAAGCCAAAGATATCGCAAACTGTAAGAGACAAGACAATCTATTTGTTGCTATTTACGACTTACAAGCAGTCCTGCCTCTACCGATTAGAGACTCTTCTGCCTTTTTTATGACTCAAAACTGAATTGCTACAATTTTACTGTAAGTTAAATTTAATAGATAGTTTTGTAACATGAGTGTTTTTGAGATTATTATTTGAATTATTTATTCCAGATTAGTGACATGAAGACTAAATCTACAAAATGTTTCTTTTGGAACGAAGGATTGGGCAATAGAGGTGCCATTGAAATTGGTACATGCGTTTTCAGTTATTTAAAAATGCTCCAAACAAACTACCCCAACTGTGACGTAATACTTTATTCAGACCATTGTTGCGGTCAACAAAAAAACAGGTTAGTTGTAGTTCTGCCTAGTCACCACAATTTTTCATTGAAATTCTGAAAGTGTCTTCAAATTTTGTGTATCTTGGTAATATTTTTTAGATACCTTCTGGGCATGTACCTATATGCAGTTACGACTCTAAACATAAACAGTATTCAACATAAATTCCTAATAAAAGGCCATACACAGAATGAACGTGATGCGGCTCATTCCCTAATTGAAAAAAATATAAAGAGGGCAAAGAAATCCGGGCCGATATACGTACCAGATCAGTACGTTTCTCTAATACGTACAGCAAAAAAGAACGGAGAACCGTTCCAAGTTTATGAATTAAACTTTAGCGACTTCTATGACATCAAGGCACTCTCCAGAAGACATAGGTCTAAACATTTGCAAAAAATGAAGGTGGTGACCAAATAAAGATAACCCAAATCGCAATGGTAGAATTTCGAAAAGGTGCAGATACGTACCGGTATAAAATTAGATATAGTGGAAATTGGCTATCAGCAAAAATTAGAATTGGCCGTTCAATCAATACGAAGAAAAATGTAACACTGAAGCAAGCGTATAATTCCAAAATAACTATTTCCGGAACGAAAAAAGACCACTTACTTCAGTTACTTAATAATAATCCTGTTCTGTTTTGAGTATTTTTTTAATAAAATGTTAATTTAACAATGCATTTTTTGGGTTTTAATACGCCTTTGCCTAGTGTCGTAATGATAAAAGATAATAAAACTATTAGGGAAACAATGGCACATTTACATGATATTTTTCATTCAAACGCTTTTAAATTACGTATTTTTTAAAAAACACGAAAACATTAATAGAATAATGTAACATACATGGGCTCGATCTATTGTGCACGATAACTTTTTATTTGCTTGTAATATGTCTCACATCTTCGCAAAAAAAAAAAACAATTTTAAAAACTTTACATGCTTATACTCAACAATTTATAAATGTGCACTTGCGTCAATATTTCTCCAAAAGAACGATATATAGATATCATTATCTAAATCCAACACACCCCTTAAACGTATAAATGTAAATACAACATTCACATTACAATATTAATCCTAATCCATCAGTACAAAATTTTAGTTTTGGAATTGGTAATGGTTTTGTACAAATATCGGCAATCATATTCGCACTAGACATATACAAGATATTTATTTATTGCTTAGAAACCATTTCTCTTATGTAATGATACTTAACATCTATGTGTTTAGTGCGTTTATGATATACAGGATTACTTACTAATTTTTGAGCAGATTTGTTATCGTTGCTGCACTTAAATGCACTGCAGCGCTTCCTGCATCGTTAAAGGTTCATATGGCTCAGATCTACATTGATAAGTTACGAAATCTGGAAATTCTTTCCTAGTTCTTTGTCTTTGTGAATATAACCTTGGAGTTTCTTCTTCCTGATTGACAATTTCATCCTCTTCAGATTCTGGTTCTGGAGTACTGTTTATTTCATCATTTTCTAGAATAACAGGAACGACTGTTGGTTTTGATTCTATTTTTGACATATATGACTGTTCAGGTTTATTCTCAGCTTGTTTATTATTGTTCCACTTCTCAATAAATGTCACATCTCTGGATTTGACAACATTGTGAGTAGTAGGATCAAAAAAGTCGATAAGCTTTACTGTCCTCACAGTATCCAATGAAAATTAATCGCTTCCTTTTGGAATCCAGCTTGTTTCTTTTTTCTTTAGGAATATGTGCGTACGCATCAGAGCCAAAAATTCGTAAATGCCTCAAATCTACCTTTTTTACCATTATCCCAGACTTCTTGAGTTGTTCCTGGTAATTTTTTGGTAGGAGAACGATTTATTAAATAGACTGCAGTTATTCGCTGCCTCAGCCCACATCCTCCGATCAGATTTTGCATCACACATCATCGAACGAGCCTTTTCCATTATGGTTCTATTTAAACGTTCTGCGACGCCATTTTGTTGTGGTGTATAAGGAGTAGTTACTTGATGTTTGATCCCTCGATTTTTAAAAAACTGTGATAACTTTGAATTGCAGTATTCGGTTCCATTATCTGTTCTAATAATCTTCAATCTCCTCTCACATTGAACCTCAACCATATTTACAAATTCCATGATGCATGCTTTCTTCTTCTTTGGATTTTATGAAGTATGCAAATACATTTCTCTATGATCGTCCACAAAAGTTAACATGTACCTTTTGTTGCCCCAAGAGTCCACTGGCATCGGCCCACAAAGGTCAGAGTGTATTAAATCAAGCTTTCCTTCAGACAGTTGTTTTATTTCTGTCGTTTGGGAATGGTTTTTCTTGATTGTTTACCTTCAGTACATACCACACATGGATATGCTTCAGTGGCATTACCTTTAAACATGATACCTGTAGCTAAACCGGTTTTCAACAAATTTAAACTGACACGGTTTAAGTGAGCTAACATTCTGTGCCATAGATGCTCTTCATTTTCCTTTTCAGTAGATTTTGTTGATTCGCTTAACATTGCCAGTTCATCGTGGTTTTGAGCTTAGACGATATACGCCAGAAATTTGTTGGCCGTTGCAATTATTTCACCTTCTACTTGACAGTTTAACTTGTCATAAATTTTAACTATCATGGTTAAATACGACAGTATATCCTTTTTTGGTTATTGAGCTTACTGATAGCAAATTAGTTGACAGATTCGGGACACAAATAACATTCGATATCTTAGAAACCATACCTGTTTCTACATTTATCGATACATCACCAACACCACTGCTATATAGGTTCGAGTTGTTAGCAGCAGTTATTTCAAGTCCTTTTTGTTTATCACTAAAATTGTCTATCCAGTTCTCATTTGCACACATATGATTAGTAGCACAAGTCAATATACCAGTCTCTTTGATTTAGATTCACATTAACACCTAAAGCTCTTAACAAAACATTGTCTTTGTTTTTATTCATTCTGCCGTTCTTTCCAGATTTTCTTCACTTGCAGATTGATTTGTGCAATTATTCTTGTAGTGACCTTGTCGCTTGCACTTCCAACACCATGGTTTTAGACTTTTTGAACTGCTTCGAAAAATGCGAAAAATGCGGAATCATTTGATTTGTCCCACTGTTTATCTTTTTGATAAATGCACTTGGGCGTCGCGTCGTTGAGGAAACTAAAAGAAACTATTGTTGCCAAAAAATTAGACCCGTCTCAACGGACTTTAATTTTAACGAATTTTTGTATGGTGGTTGTAGGTAAAGGGTAGTCCGGAACCTAGGAGTTGATAAATGCACTTGGGCGTCGTTGGGGGGACTAAAAGAAACTATTGTGGCCAAAAATTAGACCCGTCTAAACGGACTTTAATTTTAACGAATTTTTTGTATAGTGATTGTAGGTAAAGGGGGGTCGTCCGCAAGCTAGGGGTTGATAAACGCACTTGGGCGCCGTTGAGGAGACTAAAAGAAACTATTGTGGCCAAAACCCGTCTAAACGGATTTTAATTTTCATTTTCGATCGGACTTGATCGATCGGAACTTCAAATACGTCTTCAATCGAAATCTTCAGCGTGTCAACCTGTCTAGTCCAACCCACTGAATCGAAATCACTTCATTATCCATCGAAGGAAATCCACCTCTGACTAATTATCATCCATGAAGATAGGGTGCGCGTAGCCTTTGCACACAACCTATTGCTTGTGAGGTTTCTAGGAGTGGGAAGTTCACGAGGTTTTCCTTTTCTGTTAAGCTTTCGATCTTCCTTAGATTCGTAATTCGCTGCGTTAAGGATTTTGGAAGTTCCTTCCCTTCCAACAAGGAGCAGAATTTTGGACTGGCTGGATATCGAAAGTAAAGCACTACGTTCTACTACACCTAGCACCTGAAGATAAGTAATTGGTTTAAAAAAAAAATTACATTTGGATATAATAATTATCATATTCATCATTTTTAATCTTTAGATTTAGGTTTTATATTCTCCCTAATAATTATTAATGTGTAATTAGATTCACTTGTTTAAGTTACTTTCAACTAGTGGAATTAATTTCTGAATATATTTTGTTAATTGATAGTTAAGTTATATGGACAGTGTACACTAACACCAATTGCATTTGGTATAGTATATTGGTTCTTTATATAATTAGTTGTAGATAATACTAATACTGTGATAATTTTGTTTGAACAGAACTTTAACTGGTAAATATAAAAAAATAAAGGTGATCGCGCATTTTCTTAACATTTAGTTAATGTGTTTTCTTTAATTTAGGATTCCTCCATTAAAACAAAGGCCGAGTTTCCAAACGGGACTCGAGAACCTGCCCTGGGATATTAAGATAGACGTGGTGAGAGAATGTAGCTGTTACAGTTTGAAAAGAACAATACTAAAAAACAACCTCGTCCCACGAAGGCGCACTCCTCTGGAGCCGCCGTGTCAGCATTACTTCGGGAAGTGAGGAATAACCAGGTGTTGCAGGTTATCTTCGTGTTCCGCCCTAAGGGTGTCTCGTGTGTACGTAGCACTGAGGGCAGGGCTTGAATGAATCCATAGCCACTCGCCCGTGCGACATTACGTAGTCTCCATAGAGATTCTCCATGCTTAAGGACTCTTCTGTTCTTTCAAAAGGCCCTCTCGACCAGTCTCTTCAGTTCTTGTGGGTCTGTAGGAGATTACAGCATCTTATATAACTTCTGTGTAGTTATTGGTATCTGATCTCCTTAATGGTAAATTTTTTCAGTAGCATATTGACCAGTCTTGTATATAAATAAACATTTTTCGACATATAACCGAAATTTAATATGTTTGCATTGTGAATATAAAGGTTCCTTTACTTCTTGTAGCTCTCTTTCCGATCTGACATACACAAGTTTTCGAAACATTTGATAAAAACTTTGCTTGTCAAATTTAAGCACACCATTTTTGAGATATTTAGCCAACGCCAACATGCCTTGAGGACGTGAAAAACGCACAAAAGCAACTTTGAAGTTGGAAAGTGTTTTGCAGTACTTTCCTTTCACTAAGGTCATCATCGGTCATTATAACTTTGGGCTGTAATTGACCAGGAATGAATATCTCACCCTTTTGGCTGCTGCTCAGAACGCAGGCAATTGGAACACCTCCAATTTCATATTGGGTTACAAAAAAATAAACCTTGGTGGTTTGTAAGTCGCAATTTCCCGTAGCATCAATGAATAATATCTCGGATGCTTGTGGAAGCTTTGGGCTCTCTGAATTAATGAGGTTGATATGGCGTCCGCATGGTGTTCTCCTACTTGCACTATTTTAAATAATGTCCCATTTTGTGATGTCAAAATTTATTCGAGTTTATTGAGCATGTTGGAACCAATTCGTTCACCAAAATTGTTGCTTAAATGTCTTTTGCCACAAGTTTGTGACATCTGTTTTGTAGGAAAAATGAAACCGATCCAAATTTTTTTTATTATACTCACTTCCGTATAATTCCATTTTTTGTAGTATAAAAAGTATGGTATGCAGAAGCATCAGAACGACCTTTCTCAAACAAATGTAAAATTTCTCGTTTGGCATCGGTGCCCTTTCCCTAAGAGCATCTGCCACATCTACCCTATGATTATGACTATTGCCTATCTCTACTGTGCGTGAATACTGTTTATCAAGTTTTTCTTTGGATTTTGAATTTTCAAAAAAATCCTCTTACTGTTATAAATAATTTTTAGGACAGTTTATATTTCTTGATCTTTTGTTCTTAATGTGCTTTGTATTTTTCTGCAACGTGGATTGAAGTGACAAAAATATATCCTTTTGAATATATTTCGTGTCTTCTCACTCGTTTTAAAGTTTTATGTACACTCCATGTCTTTCGTCAATTTTTCGTGATCCAACATGAACTTCTGCAAAGAAATTGGAAGTGCTACTGTTATTTTAGAATGAATAATTGTTACAACTAAATTGTAAATATTCTAAAATCAATAAGAACAATAATATAAAAAATAAAGGAGACATCTCTATTTAGAAAATAATACTTTGTTTGACCTCAACGCATTCAACTTGTAAGCACTTTATAATTGGAACAAGGATAGCTTGTCCAAAAATAATTCCAAAATTACACAAAAAATACCAAGAAATCGTCTAAGAGCTTAATCAACATAAACTTTGACAATACCGTATAAAACGACACACAACGAATGATTCCGAATTGCTTCATGATCGCCAAGTTTTAATTTAATAATCCTGTTAGCATGATTAGTTCAAGCTTTTATTGATATGTGAAAATAAACATTTTTTCCTTAAACTTATATCAAATAGGGATTTTATTAAGTGTAAGGAAGGAATGACAGAAGTAGTCAAAATATAATTAAGGGAAAAAATAATATGCGTGAATGTGTGATATTAGCGTTGGTTGACTTATTACATCAACGATATTAGGCATGTACCAGCTAAACTTATAGTAGTTAATTGTAAAATGTTCATATTTTCGTATTTCTCCTATTCCAATAGCAAACAATTATATCGGAAACATTACGATTCAAACGGAAACTTGAACTAATGTTGGGTATAGCATGATTAAACAAAACGATACGTTTCAGATTTTAAAATTTAAATATTTAGTTCTATTTAATTATTTATTTTTCTATATCTTCGTTTGTTCCTATAAAAGCTATAACTTACTGTGACTAAAGTTAGTGTTTTATTGACTAACTACCTTATAGATGAATTGTTACGACAATAAAAAATTCAATAAAACACTAACTTTAGTCACGGTATGTAAACAACTGCGCTTTAGTATTAATTGCATGAAAAATGACCATTCAAATATACCGCCACGTCAAATTTACCGCCAAACCGAAGAAAAGAAACATGTGTTTGGTGCATCTGTCGTCTCCACATTTCCCCCGATTGGCGCGTATTAAAGGAAAAGCCTTTAGAACGTACCTCAACATCTACAAGAACAAGATCTCTACAAGAACATTTGAGTAAATTTGCAATTTATATATATTATTCGATACTTCTTTGTATTGCAAGTGTCAGAGAATTCCATGGTACGAGTTATAATAAATGTAATGTTTGCTTTTTACAGACAAAAAAATTAGCACGTGCGTTGAACCGTAGGCGTACGTGACTAAAACTAATCTAATCTAATACATCTTGCTAAATAATATGTAACCGATGTTTCAATTCTGCATCGTCAGTTTACTTAACAGTATTCCAATCGGTTCACATTGGCAAAATCCGAGCCGACGGTTTGGCGGTTACATAATTGCCAATATAACAATAATAATGCGTCCCGGTCCGACTTCTTCCTGGCAGTAGGGGCATCTGTCTGTTCCCGCGTTACTTATCATCTTTAGGTACGTGCCAAAATTACCGTGTCCTGTGAGGAACTGGGAGGTCAGATAGTCTCGCCGAAATCACTCTCTATCCATCGCTGGATATCGGGAATCAACGAGCGCGTCCATTCTCCGCGGCTCTGGCGTTGGCCCAGAGGGTCTGCCATCTACCGAGAATGTCGTCGTTGATATCCCTTTCTTAGGATCTGCAGTCGCCGTATATCCGGGCACCCCTCTCTACCATGCTTTGTAACCCTGGGGTCTAGTATTGGCAACTACCCCTAAAGCTTACAGAACGTAGCCCCAGCTAGCACAGGGAGTCGAGTACTATTTATTTTTTTTTTTTTTTATAAAAACTGTAACCTGAAAAAATTTGTTGGGCGCTAGCTAATGACAGACAATACACCAAATTAAGATAAGATATATATTAAAATTAGCTCTAAATTACGTATTTCCACGGTAGTGCAACTGGTCTTCTGGCCAAGGAAAAGAAGTGGATAGAATTTACCCCCACTGTAGCCTGGAGTCGGGATGCCACAGAGTAGGTCAGAAGGTCCGGGAAGATGGACGACAGTGTACTGGTCGGAGACTCCGAGTCTTGAGGTCAGGAACCTTCGTAATGGGGATGTGTTCACGTACTCTCTCCCAGACGCTACTTCTGGTAGGACTTCCTTCTATTTCCAGCGACTCGGATATGTTCCATGAAAAATTGGAATAAAACCAGTAACAGAGCTAGACTTGATGGATTGGTAACAGCCAAGTTCTCGAATAAAATACAAAATTTTGCAAACTGTACAAACAATTAATTAAAAATGATTATAAAAGCTAACCAATGATTGGCGATATATATATATCTACAGTATTAATTACACTAATAAAAATTTACAAGGGAGACAGTCGTTATATGACACCAGTGTCTTAAAAAATGTTTCTCAAAATAATTAAAGAAATTATATATTAACAAGCAAGAATTTACTATAATCAGATAACAAACGAAAAGTGGAGCCAGAAACGATTCTCCAGAATAAAACTACATCCCTGTCTAGGACGGTACAGTTTCAGGCAGCTAATGATTCAAAGATAAATTAATAATTTAATATAATGAATCTCTGTGGAGATCCAGCAAAGTATTCAGATAGGGCTGACAAATTAAAAAAAAACAAGATAAAAATTGTACAAAAAAGTTAAGATAAGCAGGTAACTTCAAGCTGGAACGAGAAATTTTGCTATAGTTATCAAAAAAATGATTATAAGCAAAATTCAGGTAAGGTCTCGGTTTGTTTTCTTACACAAATTTGAACAAATCGAAGGTATATAACCATTGAAAAAAACAATGAACCTTACCTGAATTTGGAAACCCGGAAGTCTCGAGGATGCCTACAAATTTTTCCAATACTCGGAAAACCTAAGTAGCTCTTAACACCTTCGAGTACGCTATCGATCGTCTATAGTCTCTATCACTCGTTCAACAGGTGGGTAGTTTGGTGCCTGTACGGTTCGTACCTAAAAATTCAGCACCCAAAATATCCGTTCATATATACTACCAAAAATTAAAATGGGCACAAGAACGTCCCTAGAATAATTCAAAGGGCACCTCGTGTTCGCAATGAAAATTCCTAAATTACCCAAAGAGAAATGCAAAAAATATTATTAAACTCAGCTAAATTTATAATTCTACAAAAGGTTTCTCAACAGAGATATACAAATGTCAAAAGGATTACCCAAAAAAAAGCAAGATTATTTAAAAGTCAATCAGAAAAATATATATCGTTGAACCACGTACCTACTTCAGGAGCGCTCGTCTCTATACTGACTTAGCCTTTCCTTTGTCTTCTCCAATTTCCTTTCTGTTGGTTTCCGCGCAGGCGCAAAGCATAGAATATGAAAGACTAGTACAGCCAGCGTGTAGGCTACTTTCCATTTAAACGGACCTGAACTGATCTAGCCATTTAATAATAATAATAATAATAATAATAATAATAATAATAATAATAATAATAATAAACAACTGAATGCTGCGTTCAAGGAACAACCCAAAGCGGTTTTGAGGGCTTGGAGAAACAGGGGGAAGAACAACCTGCAGAAATCGATCCAGTGCGATTCACAACATACTGGAATTCCATTTGGAGTGACGCCGACACACACAACGAGAACGCGCCATGGATTGAGGAAATTGAAGCACACAACGAAGATCTCAACCAAATGGCTGTCGGTTAGTACAGAAGAGGACGTAACCTCGGCAATCAAAGAGAACCAAGAACTGGAAAGCACCAGGCCCCGATGGGATACAAAATTTCTGGCTGAAGCACCTACCTGCATCTCATGGTATTCTGGCAAAGTGTTTCACGGAGGCGATCAACGATCCACATGTCGTACCTGATTTCCTTATGACAGGCAATACGTTCATGCTTTTCAAAAAGGGTGATGCTGCACAACCGAAGAACTACAGACCCATCACGTGTCTGTCCACAATATAAGCTGTTCACGTCTATCATAAATGAAAAAATCTATCGTCACTGCTTGGAAAAAAACATCTTTGAGGAAGAACAAAAGGGATGCATCAGAGGCGCAGCGGGGTGTAAACATCAACTGACAATCGACGCTTTGGTATTGAAGCAAGCCCAAGTAAGAAGAAGAAACCTGCATATGTGTTACATCGACTACAGCAAGGCGTTCGACTCGGTACCTCACGACTGGCTACTTAAGGGGCCTGGAAATTTACAAGGTCTGCCCTCGGATAAGAGCTCTTCTCCAACATCTTGTGCAGTCATGGAAAACAAACATTTGGGTCTCTGGAGGGAACAAAGGTCAAGTTGAGATCAAGAGGGAATCTTCAAAGGTGATTCTCTCTCGCCGGTTTGGTTCTGCTTAGCACTCAATCCATTATCTACACTACTCAATAAAACAACAGCTGGGTACAAGATCAACATGAGAAGCCGAGCAACACTCACTCACCTGCTCTACATGGACGATCTGAAGCCTTCCAGTGGGACCAAGGCAAATCTCAGGCCCTCATTGGAACTACTAGGACCTTCAGCGACGACATCAAAATGTCCTTTGGCCTGGATAAGTGCGCCACATTGAGTATTGTGAAGGGCACCTCATCAATCGAGGTATATGCCGACATCCATCAACTACCACCGGAAGAGCAATACCGTTACTTGGGAGTGTGTCAAGACGGCAGGATCAACCACACACAACTGAAGAAAGAATTCCAAAGAGAAATACAAGAGCCGCGTGACAAAGTTGCTGAATACGCTTTTATCTGGAGGCAATCTTATCAAAGCCATCAACTCGAGGGCGGTCCCAGTGCTGACATACTCTTTCGGAATCGTCAAGTGGTCCGTTACTGATCTCGATGAGCTCGACCGACTTGCCAGGCGGCTCCTAACTAAGTTCAGGCACTTACACACTAACTCTTCCGTAATCAGACTCTACCTGCCGCGAAGACGAGGTGGGAGAGGTCTATTGAACATCAAAAATCAGTGCCCAATCAAGCTTCCTTAAGAAGAAGCTGCTAACGAACAGGGACCCGCTAATATCAGCAGTAGCAAGGACGCTGGATACACGCCTTTGAGCCTGGGATGTGACCTTATTCCGGTCGACGTACCAACAGAAGAGGAGCTCGGACCCAGTGGATGGAACATGCTTTGCAGGGACGTTTTTCGAAAATGCTACAGCCTGACCACATCGACAAAGAAAATTCGTTAAAATGGCTTACCGACGGCTATCTGTACCCCGAGACCGGGGCTTCTTGCTGCCATCCAGGACAGGGGTTATAAAAACAAGAAATTACCAGATGCGTATCTGAGACGAAGTCGAAGACATATGTAGGCGATGTGGATCTGCATGCGAAACTATAGAGCGCATAAAAGGAGGGTCTCCCGGCTAGCAGTCGCATATCTCGGCAGGCGCAACCAACTTGCGAAGATGGTCCACCAACATCTGGCACTCAAGTATGGCCTGTTGTGAGGCTCCGCCATACTACAAAATACGCCCCGGAAGCTGTGCTGGAGATCCGGAAACAGCAATGTTGTACTGGGACTAGGTAATCATCACCGGCCGAACGGTGGACTCCAACCGACCAGACATTGTACTGATCAACAAGGAACAACGAAGGGGGATCATCGTAGGCATCGCAGTGCCACCACTCACAACATTCAGAAGGCTGAACGGGAGAAGATCGCAAATACGAAAATCTGTCAATCGGAGCTGAAACGCCTATTGAAACTGGAGGAAGGTGGAGACGTCCGCCCTAGTTATATCGGCAGAAGGCGTGATGACGCCAGATTCGCCAAGAACATCGCAGTAGGACTGTCTTATAATATTATTCGTAATGGCCAGAAGGCAAAACTTGTCACATGTTAGAAAGGTTTTGGGACAGGATGAATTTCCTCCCTCGCCTGAGCCTAATTTCTGCTGGAGGCGGGGATGAGATATCAAGCCATCACTGTCTGCAGCAGGAATGGGTGAATGTTTCCCAGCGTTTACGCTGAGAAGTGTGACTATAAAGTCGTAGAAATAATAATAATAAGCAGGCTTATAATAATAATAATATATATATATATATATATATATATATATATATATATATATATATAATAATAATAATAATGACAGGCAGGCAGCTGAGGCAGGCACCTGTCGTTCAAGAAGCTACAGCCCCCAAACCCAAACACACAGCCAAACAGAGGAGTGGACGGCTCGAGAAGGGCCGAAGGGCCCTTACCGACTAAATCCCTCCATTTTCTTGGGCGCACCACACTGGAACCGCGTTAGCATAGCCGGTGTGTGCCCCGTATCTACCATCAGTTCCTATCTTCGGTATCTTTTTAGTGTGCCCCATATCTACCACCAGTCCCTGTCTTTGGTATCTTTGTCGACATAATCTCTATTATGGTCTTGGATATCGCCTCCCAATTATTATTGTTTAATAACATTAGTTCAATGATATTTTCGGTATTAATAGGACTCACTCCGTACATTTTCTACAGTTGTACGCTGTGTGATCCATCTGTTGCACTCAAATAACGTGTGTTCTGTGAGTGAATTTCCTGGCAGTATCTGCAGTTTAGTTGATCTTTTTTGGCTATCCTAGTCAAGTACGTGGCCTATCAATGCCTGTGTTAGGTAATAGTTTAGCACTCTGCGAGTGGAGGTTTTGGTCCCTTATTGTTTGGCATAATTTTGCATAGGGCCGTGATTCTTTTGTCTGCTTTAGTACATGCAGTTCTAATATGTGTAAGCCAGTTAATGTTTTTGTCTACCATTACTCCTAGATATTTGATGGACTTTTGCAGCTTATTTCGTTGTCTAGTATATTTAAAGCAGATTCTCTCCACGCTTTCGGCTCGTTAGCATAGCGGATTTGGTTTTACCAGCAGCTAATTACACAAAAAAAAGTTCTGCAAAAAAAAGTTCTGTTTTGCGATCAGACCCATCATTTCCTATGTATTTTGATGCACTGAAACCAAATTTGGTAAAAACAATTTTTTCTGCCGCATAATTTTTTCTCTCCACCCCCATATAACCCCCATAAACTTATAGAGGAAATTTAAAAAATAAAAAGTTTATTTTGTTTTTTTTTTGGGTCGCTGATCACGAATCTGAAGTCAAGAATAAATTTCGACTTAATGACAGCTGTCAATAAGCTGTCAAATTTCACTAAAAGTGAAAAGTTGATATTAAATGCATATTATTAAGTTTTTTGGGTTGCTGATTACGATTCTGTAGTGAAAAATGATTTTTGACATAATTCATTTTTGATTTCAAGTCGTATTCAAAGAACACAAAAATTTAATAATATGTCAACTTTAGTGAAATTTGGCAGCTTGTTAGGAAGCTTTTCGTAAGTCGAAATTTGTGCTTGACCAGGTTCATGATCAGCGACCCCAAAACAAAATAAATTTTGTTACAAAATTTCCTCTATAGTTATGGGGGTTATATGGGGGTGGAAAAAGTGATGCGGTAGATTTTTTCAAATTTGGTTTCAGTGCATCCAAACATACATAGTCTGTCACAAAGACAGACCTTTTTTTTGTAGACCTGTGTTATATACCGTGTTCATTTAACCATGTCGATATTCTTGTTATTATCTCCTCGATCTTTTCTTTTGCTTCTTCCTCACTTCCAGCTATAATTAGAGCTATGAGATCATCAGCAAAGGCCACTAGCTTGCACCCGTCGGGAATCTGGATGCTCAGCACACTGTCATAGAAAATGGTCCAGAGCAGTGGGCCAAGAACTGATCCGGGGTTCACCACATGTCACGAGATATAATTATCATTTTGGGTCTTGTCCGTAAATAGCTCTTCGTTATATCTCGTGGCCGTATTATTGGACATATCGCTATATGTCCATACTAATGTCTATTTCTGCTATATTGCCATCACGATGGCAAACATAAACAGTATTTTCTTCGATAGTGGACACAAATTTATTTAATATAAATATAATATAAAGCTCGTTTGTAACAACGTGTGCATTCACACATCGAACATCATAACCACTCTAAAACTAATTGTCTCTCACTCTCCTTCAGCGCATCGCGCTGGCCGTTGGACCTGCGTGGAGTTGCCCTTTTGAATGTCAGTTGTGCTCGCGACACGGGGGCGTACTCAACATCTCAGCCCCCCCATGAAATGTCCCAATTTCAATACATATTATAAATGTAGATACAATAATTTGGAGCTTATGATAAATAATATTTTTATGAACATGCGAGTAGAACATAACTTATATATAAGTAAGAGACTTATAAATAAGAAGAATAAAACAGTACATATCAATAAAAGGTGACATAAGTTTTATACAAATTGTTAGCATGTTCAGCAATATGATTGCATGCTTTTAAATTGTCAACACTCTAAAGGTAAGACACAAATTTGTGTTACAGCTTGTTTTAACACATCACCTGACACTTTAACGTTCACCACCCGCACAATTCCATCGTCGCCTTTAAACGTTGCTGTGATTCTGCCAAGCGGCCAATTGTAGGGGGGGGGGGGCATTCTCCTTTCTGACGAGAACTAGCGCTCCAATCTTAACTAACTCATTTGAATTTTGACGCCATGGAGCTCGTTCACGTATTCACGATGCCATCTTCGCCAAAAATGATCCAATAGATTTTCGGGATTACCAACATGTAGTACACTTAATTCAGGTAGCGCAGTAATGGGGCGTCCAATCAAAAAATGGGCTGGCGTTAATGTGGTAAAATCATCAGGATCAGAGGTGAGGGGGCATAAAGGACGCAGTTAAAGAATTCCTTCAATTTCTGTCAATACCGCAGAAAAATCCTCGTAAGTAAGCAAAGCGTTGCCCATGACGCGTTTAATATGAAATTTACAGCTTTTTATTCCCGCCTCCCATAAGTCTCCAAATGTCGGAGACTTTGCAGGAATAAAATGCCACTTAGTGTTTTCCTCTACCGATTTATTTGCAATGGAGTTACTCTCAGAACTCAAAAATTTAAACAATTTCTTTAATTCATTATTGGCCCCTACAAATTTAAGACCATTATCGGAATATAGGTTGCACGGTTTGCCACTTCTACTTATGAATCGTTTAAGAACAGCCATAAAAGCTGTGGTAGTGAGATCCGTGACACACTCTCAAGTGTACAGCTTTCGTACTCATGCATATATAAATAAACATAAATAGCCCTTAAGAATACTTGGTTTACGCGTTTTCCGATCTTTAATACTAAAAGGACCACCGTAATCAATGCCCACATTGATAAGTAATACATTTGTGTATAATCATTTTACAGATATTGATACAGATACAGATACAGATATTGGCCCAAAATTTTCTCCTAATTGAACATACTAAGGCTTGTACTCCGCAAT
Organism: Aromia moschata; assembly: GCA_029963805.1. Taxonomy (NCBI): domain Eukaryota; kingdom Metazoa; phylum Arthropoda; class Insecta; order Coleoptera; family Cerambycidae; genus Aromia; species Aromia moschata. The sequence goes on from JAPWTK010000600.1 coordinate 177,560, forward strand.
GCATTAATCTTTTATGCTCATTTAACAATATTAATTCAGTTAGTTTATGCTGCTTAGGCAATATTATTTGGTGGTTTTCATCAAAACCACATATTGATTTATCTAATCGCTCGCCAACGTGCATGACATTCTCGTGAATACAGGGATTTAATGGCAAAAGCTTAGTTTTCTTGCTAAGTATTTTATTTTGTAGTAAAACATTATAATCTTGTTGCAAACATTCAATTTGAGCGAACTTTACTAATAATAATAACGACCTTTCCATTTCACCAGGAGTTATAGGCCCAAAAATATTATTTTCGTGATTCGATCGGCAGTTATGAATAAATCGCAACATATAACTAGTAACTTTGAGCAATTTATTAAATGACGAATATTTATTAATTAATGTTAAAAAAATGCCTATATCGTCCGTACTAATTAAGACTGTCGAAAACGCACGCTGCTCTGGAATTTCACCATTTACATTTACTTGACATACGATATTTTCCATTCAGACTTCGGGCGCATCAGCCAATCAGGACCACAAATTTGAATCATCCAGCATCTTAGCAGATAATCCGCGGGATAAAATGTCTGCTGGATATTCAGACGACCGTATATGATACTATTCATTTTTTATCAGTTAATGAAATAATCTCTGACACCCTATTTGCTACAAACGTCTTCCATTTGCTGATATCACCTCGTAACCAGGGCAGAGTAATAGACGAGTCACTCCAAAAATAGTGACTATCAAAATTTATGTTAATAGGTTCTAAAACCTGTTTTGCTAACTTAGCCAATAACACCGCCACACATAATTCAAGTCGCGGTGAGCACACAGCTTTAATCGGTGCAACCCGTGACTTTGCACACAGTAACTGAGACAAGATTTTGTCTGATGCTTGACATCTAATGTACAGACATGCCGCATATGCCTTTTCGGAAGCATCTGCGAATCCATGTAGCTCGATAACATTATAATTTACCAAAATCGCGTGCCTGGGAATTTTAATATTATTTATATAACTCAAATCATGTTGAAATTGCAACCATTTTTTAAATATGTCTGGAGGCACACTATTATCCCAAGATATTCCATAAATCTTGCATTAGAAGTTTGGCTTTAATTATCACCGGCCCTAACAATCCAAGAGGATCATAAATTTGATAAATAATTGACAATAGTTTTCGTTTACTAATACCTGTAATTTTATCGTCAAAATTACCGACGGAATATTGGATAATATCCTTATCTGCATTCCACAAAATACCTAGGGTCTTATTATTTTCGTTTCCTCCTATGTGCAATACACTGGCCGATAGTGATTCATGCAATAAAAATTATTTCAGAATACTTGACTAATTACATAACCATTTCTTAAGTCAAACACAGCACTTGACAATATCCTAAATATATCTCCTCTAGTCTGCTAAAGAATCTGCCCCTGTAAGCAAATCGTCTATGTAAAAATTGTTAGCAATGATCTCACTGACTTCCGGAAATGCCTTTGAATTTTCTTTTGCAAGTTATAAAATACATCGTATCGCCAAATAAGGAGCCGAGGCAGTCCCATACGTAATTGTGTTTAATTGGAAACATTTTAATTTATCAGTTACGTTTTTGACGCCAAAATAGTTGTTGATAACATCGCTGTTCCTCGGCAACTAAATTAAACTGCGTACTGTTGAGCGACAAGCCACTGTCTGTCTTCACTCAGCCGTTGAAAACCACCCTACAGCGTGTAGTAATACTTGTCGATTTAATAACCGCATGATGGTGTATATAATATCCCTGTAATCCATCATTTTCAATTTCTGACATGTGTCCTAGTTCACTATATTCTCTCATGAATTGAATATAATCCATTTTTAAATTAGGATTTTTACTTGATTTATTTTCTAAGGAATAAAACATTTTAATCGCAATATCCCGTGAATTTCCCAATTTTTTTACGGATTCCTTGAAATGAATATTAACAATAAATCTACCCGAGGGGTCACGTTTAATTGTATGCTCAAAATGCAACTCACAAAATTTATAAGCATCTGACAAATGCCTATTTTTATGCGACATTAACAAATTTTGCCCTAAACCACTAAGACATGTTTGTTTTAATCTTTTTCACATTTAATTTATCTGCAAATCGCTCCGTTATAAAGTTATTCTGTGAGCCGTTATCTAATAGGGCACGTGCAGTAATTATTTCGTCATTAATTATAATATTTACCAACACGGTAGATAATTATATGTACAGTGATGGACAAAAATTTGAACACAAGTAATAATTTTTATTAAGTATTAATCTAATTCTCATAAAAGGGGAAAGATAACAAAAAAAAATATATACAAAGGAAGAGTAATATATATATTAAATATCTATTTACAAAATATTGGAGAATTAAAAAAAATGTGTTTGTTACAAAACAATGAAGTTCGCCATATGCGGAAAATGTCGGTCAAAAATATGAACACACATAAGTTAATACTTAGTGGGAAGCCCCTTTGTTTCACTACTGCTTTTAGCGTCCGTGGCATTGAATGCACAAGGAACGAGTAAAATGGCTAGGAATTTTATTCCATTCTTCTAATATTTTCTCTTTAAGAATATGGATATTTGGAATAGTATGTTTCTTAAGTCTTCGTTTTACCTCCATCCAAACGTGTTCGATGGGGTTGAGGTCTGGTGACTGGGGGGAGTGTCAAGCAGGTGAGCGAGATTGTAAATTAACCATTGCTTTACAATTTTTGCAGTATGCTTCGGGTTTTGGTCTTGTTGAAAATAAAAATCACGTCCCAAATGTAATTTAGCTGCACTTTTTCTTACATTAGCTTTTAGTGTGTTAAGGTAAACATTCTTGTCCATAATGCCATCGATGAAAACAAGATTTCCAACACCCGAAGAGGCCATGCAACCCCAAACCAGAACCCCACCGCCACCGTGATTCACTGTTGGTTGCAGGTTACGTGATTCGTGATTCTAATTCCGCATTTGTTTTACGCCAAACTAATTCCCGACCATCGCATTGGAACAAATTAACTTTACTTTCATCTGACCATAGTACTTTATCCCAAAATGCCACATTGTGTTGTAAATACCTCTCCGCAAACTAGACGCTTGCGTTAATTCATTTTTTGAAACAAAAGGTTTCCTTCGTGCGACGTAAGCAAAATAACCAAGTGCATTTAGAGTTCGTCTAATCGTTCTAGTACTTACTGTTGGTAAAATATCTACAGAAAAATGATTTCTAATTTCAGAAGACGTGATTTTTTGGATTTTTTCTTTATTGCTTGAATAACTTTACGTTTGTCACGTGAAGAAAGTTTGCATGGCCGTCCACTTCGTAGTCGACTGTTCACGTTATTTACATCTTTATAGCGCCTACAAATCGTATGTACAGTGTCACGGCTAATATTTAATAACTTCCCCTATTTCCCCATATGATTTAGACTGTTGTCATAGATACAAAATATTTTTTCTTACGTCGGTCGATATTTCTTTTCCTCTGCGACCCATTCTACCAATCTTCGAACCCTTGTCTTGAAATCAGCACAAACAAATGATCAGCAGTAGAATATAATTACAGTTTCGCACCAAACTACTAGTCACTGTGGGAATCCCCAAGTTTATCTCTTCACTGTAAGCTGAAAACTAGTCAAATCTTGTATCTGTGTTCATATTTATGACCAAGCATTTTGTAACCTGCAGAGGCATGTACCCATAATACTCCGACGCGTTTATGTTGCATGACATGTCCGTTTATTCTTTTATATAATATTTAACTGTTTGTTTCTTAGTATACCCTAAACCTTGAAAAAAGCCATTTTGTTTGTCAAATGGTATGTCAGTTGCTCAAAGCCTACTGTGTTCAAATTTTTGTCCATCACTGTATATCTGAATGCACCGCCACTGTGTTTCCGTGCATTACGTAATTATGTGAAATGCTACTCAACGACTCCGATTGTTCGCTGCTGGCCCGCGTTTCAGCGGAAATATTTTGCGTATTTACCTGGGCTTCTCGCTGGACCTCTCGTTCCGCAGGAACTTTTGCCGCCTGGGTCGTCGTCGACACCGTGTCACCCGAATTGTCTGATGGCCCCACCACTTTGTACATTTTCAATGTGAATAAGGGAATGATGTGGTTTATTACACTTCATACACGTTTTGCTTTACAGTTCCACGACACGTGGTTCGGTTTTAAGCAATTTCGACACACCGAGATGTATATATAAATAGAGGATCAGTACAATATTCCACTGCCTGTTTTGCTGGTTCTGCGCATGGTATTACTGAGTGTGCGCACTGCATCCTTATAGTTGCGCGAATATTTAAATTCATACTTGTCCAGATAAATGAATTCTCTAACCATGTTTGAAATATGTGGTACATATTTAAGATTCATATCACATGGTGCATAATTATATATAGAATTATATGTGAAATATAAGGCAACAACCTACATTATCTTACTTTAGTTTGTTGTATTTTCATGGAATAAAAATAAATAAGAAATTAAAGTTGTCGCCTTGCATTTCGCACATAATTCTGTAAATAATTATGCAATGCGTCACATAAGCCTAAAGTGGATAATAAGATTAATAAAACAAAATTGCATGTATATGTACTAAGAGGATTAGATTTAATATATGACTTCTTTTATTTTTATCTGATTTAATATATGAATAATTCATGTTTGATAATATTTGAAATTCATGATTTTAATACAATTACTCTCTATTTTTGATTCCAATATTCAAATTATGTAATTATAAGTAATGCAATACATTTTCGGTTTCTACCGACATTTATAATAGTTAGTACCTTTAAGGAATGAAAAATGATCTCAAGTATTTTTTATTTCATTTTGAGAAATAATACACAGAAATAATTTAAAATAATTTATAATAATAATAATTATAATAAGCGTAACTAAGTAAATAAATAAATCGAACACATAGCGCTGTCACTCCAATTTTGAAAAATGTAGTTCATTATGTATTTTTTTTTAAGTGATCCCACAATATCAAAATACAATAATAGAATCTGAAATTAAAACAAACCTGATAAAGCTACTGATTTTTAAATAATATTAACTTGGAATAAGTTTTTCTTATGAGTTCTCCGCACTCACTTTCAATTTGTCGCTTATCTATACTATTAAAACGTACTTTTAAGTATTGGAAAATAATAATAAAATCAACTCATACGGAATGTTACAATATGTTTTATCCAAAAACATTTAAAGCATCTTCACTAATTAGATTTGTGTCTATTAGCTCCTTAATTACATCTTTTAGATGGTCCACTTTATCAGATAGTCGTTTTGATCGTGCCTTTGAGACTTTTAATTCTTGTTTTAATTTTTTATTTTCTTCCCTAAGATCTCCTATTTGTTTAGTCAGTTTTCTTAGCGATACTCTAAAACAACACATTTCAATATATTACTTTTTGTAGAAAGTACTCAATATGATTAACACAGAATTTAATTTGCCTAAACTAAATACTATTAAGTATTAAAAACTATTATTATACTTCTGACATATTAGTCACAAAATTCTTACGCATAATTGTCAAATGTTCGTAAAAACTTTCTAAAACCGTCTTCTCTTAGGGCTTCCAGTTAAACCTTCACTATCTGTAGACGTATTGCCTTTCCTTTTTTTTTGCTGGAGATGTGGTTGTGCTCTGTGTTGATCCAAATGGTGCCAAACTAAAATTATAATAATATAAGATGTCGTATAAATATGGTATATAGATTACATTAACTATTAGATTTATTAAGATAGCAGTCATTTTATTTATAGTAGATAGTAGCAATAGTAGATAGCAGATAGTAAATTAAAATTAATTAAAATATTCATTAAATTCTTTCAAACATATTTACAAAATACAGCATAAAATTACCTCAATTCTTTACGTGTTTCTGAAAACATAGGTGTACGACTTAGATGGCGGCATATATCTAAACAAGCTGTACCAACATCTAAATTTGATTCACTACTTCATTACTTCTAAAAACAAAAAATATAAAAACTGATAGATGGGTTCCTATATAGGAATCATTTGTAACAGTTATGAAATACTCATATAATTTGTAAAGTTGCATGAATTCTTTAGATACTTTTGTAACGAAACTTGTCAATGGTTGGCTGATGTCTAAATCAACACAACCTTCTTGTAAAATACTCCCATCACTTCTAAAAATAAAAAATCTTAAAAATATAGTAAAAGACCGTCAAATGTGACCCTACATAGGACACACTCGCGAGACTGACAGGTTTCACTTCAGTTGAGATATATATTTAAATTTGTATACAACACATTCTCACCGATATTCATGAGAAGTTCGTTTCACTGGTTTTAAATTGACTGATAGCAATGCAGACTTTTCAAAACCTTCTTGTCATCAACATATATATGTATATGAATCTTGTGTAAAATGATCTGAACAAATAGCGTTGTGTGTTATGGACAAATTTTCCTTGGGATATCTGCCAATTGATTGCATCCATGATTCATACCATTCAGCAGTTAATCTAAAATAATAATTAAAATAATTAACACTATTTAAGTTTTCACAAACCGAAATATTTATTTACCTGTAGTAGGCAATATTTTTAGTTTCACCTCGCCGATTTTTGCAAAAAGCAACAATACACTTCGGTTCAGTTATATTTAAAAGTCTATTTATGCACAATGTATAAAGACTTGGGCGCACGAACGGAAAGTTTTGCAAACACAATACAATATATGTAATTATGATTCAAAAATAAAGTAAACACTAAATCTCGCCGAGAAAACACAAGAAAACAATAATTAAAACGCACAAGATTCAAGATGACAAATGATATTAAATATATTAAAATATAAATGCGCATGAGCAGTAAGTAATACCATAGTTTTTGACAATTATCTCCCTATCTGGATTAAAATTTTCTTGCGCATCCCCATTCACTGCTTATCTAGTTTTATTATAAATCGGTGTTTCGACATAATTTTCTTGGTTTTACTTGGTAATTGGTAACTGTATAAATTTATTACACGAATAAATGGAATGCTGTTATTTATAAAAATGACATTGCATTTCTTTCGAATTTGATACCAGACTACTTCTAGAATATCTATTATTTTTCGTACACCGTTTCTTTTCTAACTTATCGACTTCTAGTTTTTCTAGAATTTCGCATTTGTTTTTTAAAAATCTGCGCATGTCATGCAGAGCAAGTCTTTTTTATTGTCGAATTTCATTGTAAAAATATAAATTATTAACGTATCCCAAGCTTTTGTGTTTTCGCCTAAGTATTCTAAAGACCGTAAATGTTTTTTATATGCATCATACAAATTATGAAGTTCTTTATACTACTCATCTTGCTATTTAGGATACTCAAAAATTGACTTTAAATGATTGTGAATAATGAGGGCTTTATTGGCAAATCTCTCTTCTAAAAGAGTACATGCATTAGTGTAATTTTCAGACGTTGCTTCTAATGATTGAATTATTATAGCCGCCTCTTTCGATAAAGCCGACCTTAAATAATAAAAACGTTGAGTGTCATTAAGTGTAGGATTTTCATCTACCAAAGCTTTGAATACATCTTTAAACTCAAACCAATTTTGATATTGTCAATCGAAACTAGGAAGTTTGATAGCAGGTAATTTAATCGAATTATTATTATTGTTACCAGGACTAGACCTTACATTCCTTACAGAACCTTGATTTGAATTTCTGTCATCAAACTCCGTTAATGCCTTAACTTTATTATTTTCAAAATCTGAGCAAACTTTTTTTGACTCGGCTTATAACCTAAAATCTTGTGATTCAAACAGTTCTCTTTAATCAGACTCTAGTTCCGACTCGTCTGATTCTTCGAGTTTTGATTGAACTCGTTCAAATATTTCTAAACAATCCTCTATTTTTGATATTCTTAAATTTAGTTCGGTAATTATAGCGTCATCTAAATTTTCTCGATCAATACCCGAAAAAATGATTGGAATCGTGTTCATTTACTTTTAATATGACCACGGGTAATTTTAAGTTTATCCGTCATTATAACCGACAAAAATCGAACAATTCAACTACACAGTAATGTACACATAAAAAATAGGTACTGATGAATCAGAATAGATCACTTACAGGTTGGGAAGATGATTTACCACCTGCTCGTATCTCGTTGCCCCAATTATACAGGCGTCTGCGTTCCCGCTCAAATAATACAAGCAAGGAATCCTCGTCGAAGTTTTCGGAGTCTTCTTTTTTGAATCCGGCTCGAAGGACCATATGTCTATTTCTGCTATATTGCCATCACGATGGCAAACATAAACAGTATTTTCTTCGATAGTGGACACTAATTTATTTAATATAAATATAATACAAAGTTCGTAACAACGTGTGCATTCACACATCGAACATCATAACCACTCTAAAACTAACTGTCTCTCTCACTCTCCTTTTGAATGTCCGTTATGCTCGCGGCACAGGGGCGTACTCAATACTAGACATGCCAGATGCCTAAACAGTGATTAGGTGGCTGTTTGCGCTAAAATCGCCTGCAATCAGTAATTTGCAGTTTCCTGTCCCCACGCTTGCAGTCAGTTCTTCTATGAATATTTCAAACACTTGCAGCGTGCAGTTCGGTGACTTTCAACATAAGTAAATGCGGCATCCGTTTGTCTCAACCTATACAAAACCACTTCCTCTGCCATGAGCCGTTATTGGGACTTTATATACTTTGATGGATGAGTCCCCTGGGTGTCCTTATACCAACCGGTTTGAATATGAACTTCATTTGGTTCACTTACTAGGAGAATATTGGCCTCAATGTTATTGCTAGTATGGTATAGTAAATCGTGCGCCGCTCGACTTCTGTTGAGATTTACCAGCAGACACTTGATCGCCATTGTGCCGGTCTTAATCTTTTCTGTCCAACCGCCCTTCTCGCTTCCGCTAACGCTCTTCTATATTGGGGGCATGCAGTGGAGTCCGCTCTTTGTCCTTTGATCATACATTCTACGCAGGTAGGTTCGTCTGTACAGGTTTTAGCTCGGTGTCCGTTTCCTCCGCATCTGAGGCATATGCTTGACCTGTCCTCATTGGTACAGATGGTACTCTTATGTCCTATCTTAAGACACTGAAAGCATCTCTGGACTTCCACTTTTTCCCTCACCCTGCACTCTACCCATCCAATCCTGACAGTCCCTTTTTTGTAAGCTTTCTTATTGCCTGTCCTCTGCCGCTATTTTAGCAGTTTGCACGCTACCAAATGCTGATCTAAACGATATGTTCCGTATATCTTCCAGTCCTATCTCTCTCGCGAGAGCCTCCCTTAATTCCTCTTCCGTAGTTATCTCGTCTATATCGTTAATGTACATGGTTTTTTCTTCCGTTTTTATTCTGACCTTTAACCCTTCTCATTTTCTTTCTATCGCCTTTTTCCTTGTCTTTAATTTGTTTGCTTTCCCTTGTCCTTCTAATGCCACAATTAAGTCTCCTGTCCTGTCCTGTTCCTTTCCTTATCGACTTGACCTTTGCTCCCACCTCATCTATATCAACCCTTTCTTTGAACTGTTTTCAGTAAGTCGGCATATGTTCTGCCTTCTGAATGTTCTGCCTTGGTAATCTTCCATTCATCTGGAAATAGGTTGTATGACAATAGTTTCTCGAACAGATTGGTAAAATATTGAATATTTTTTATAACTATAGCTTTTGTAACTTCAGGTGATCTGGGCTGTGTGGGACTCAACTTAAAGCCAGTACCCACTGAAAACCCCCCTCTTTCTTCGCGTACGCCTCTGGGAACTGACCTTTTATAAGGCATTACTTCACACGAGGCAGGGGGTGTTATTTCCACCAGTTTTTCCCTATTATGCCCTATGTTTCATTTATACACTTTCTCTTTCTCTTTCATATTTAACTTTCTTGCACATAATTTTTTCCATGAGTTGTAGGAGTGTTCGTTGATTATTTTGTTCTTCCATCCACTCCATTAGATTATCTTCCGTTATTCTTTTTTGGCTCTTTCTTTCTGCTTCCTGACGTTCCTTTTCCCATACGATTGTGTGTATAGAGTCATCCACCTCTTCACAGTACCAGCACTTGTCACTCTCACTTTTTTTTATTCTCTTTAAATATTTTGCAAAGGTTCCCATCCATGGCCCGTTATAACTTGTGCCGTGTAAAAATTTAATTCATTTTTCGATTTAACCCAAGTCTGGATGTTTTTTATGTATTTTTTTGCTGTTCCGTCATATTGTTCCCATATGTTTTGCCATTCTTCCAAAATTGTTTTTTTAATCTCATTCTTTTCGGGTTCTGTCTTTCCATATGTCAGGGATCGTTCTCTGACTCGAGTTTTGCGGGAGGGAATTTTTCGCAATGACCAATATTGCCGTCGTTGGGGCTGTTATATAAGCTGAGTTGATTCTTAATGCCATCATTCTATTAACTCTCTCTACGATATTTTCATAGTGTTTGTATTTCATTTAATTTTCCCATATTTGGGCTGCATATAAGATAATCCAAGATGCAACTGCTGTGAGTACTCTTCTTCTTCCAAGGGAGGGTCCTCCTAGATTGGGGACTATTCTTCCCATTTCGACATTATATTTCCAGCTCTCTTACATACGTGGTTTATATGTTCCCTCATTCTTATATTTCTATGATTACCCCCATATATTTTACGGAGTTGACGCTGTTAATATGAAAGTCTTCCGTTATTATTTCGATGTTCTTGATCTTTCTCTTCGCGTTTAGTAATATCATTTCAGTTTTGTGTGTCGCTAACTTGATCCCCATTTCTGTCAGAGTTTGGTTGACCGCATTTAGAGTTCTCCGTGTTTTTTCTCTAGCCATTTCCTCCGTTTTAGCGTTTATAATCACTGCTACGTCATCTGCGTAGGCTACTATCCATATTCCTTTTCCAAATCTCATCCTCAGAATATCATCGTAGAAGATGTTCCATAGGAGTAGTCCCAGTACTGAGCCCTGTGGGACTCCACATGTTACCGGATATTCTTCATTGTGGGAGGTTATAATTGATATGTCCGTCAGGTATGCTTGCGTCATCTCAATTAGGTATTGACTGATGTTTCTTGTTGCCATAGCTTCTATGATTTTTTCCATGGAGCGGAATTGAACGCGTTTTCTACATCTATTGTGATTAAGACACATATATCCTTGTTTTTGGATGCCTTTTATTTGTATATTTTCCGATCTCAAGCACGGCTTTAAGAACGTCTATGGTAGATTTCCCATTTCTAAATCCAAATTGGAGTTTTGATATTGCGTTTTTTGTTTATATTTTTTCTTCGAGTCGGTTTTTAATAAGGAATTCTAATAGTTTAGCTATTACATTGATAAGGTATATTGGTCTGTACGCAGTTTCCGTTTGGTTTTCCTTGCTAGATTTTTCAATGAGAATTAATTTGGCTTTTTTCCAGCTGTCTGGAAATTCTCGTTTTATTATACATGCATTCATGATATTGAGAATAGTGTCCATGTTAGCCTTAGCGATGATTTTTATTATTTCCGCCGTTTGCATGTCTATTCCTGGGGTTTTGTTGTTTTTATGTCCGTTTATTGCATTCTTCAGTTCTTCTTCTATGAAAGGTTGAGGTTGAGTTTGTTCGTCTTCAGTATGTGGCCATCTAGTAATCGGATGCTGGGGAAATAGTTTATATATCTGTTCTTTGGTACGTTCCTTATCTAAGACAATGGGAGCTGGCCTCTTTATTTTATTTAACACGATTTTATATCCTTCTCCCCATATATCATCTTCCAGTTCCTCACAGAGAGCTTTCCACGCCTTTTCTTTTGCTTTTTTTTATTGTCTTTACTAAGTCTTTTCTTGCATTTTTGTAATTTTCCCTGGCCCTTTGTTTACTTTCTTCGTCCGTATGTGTTCTGTTTAGTCTTGTTAATGTCCTCTTTTTTTCTTTACATGTTTCCCGGAGCCGGCTGATTTCCTGGGTCCACCACGGATTGAGGGGATATCTGCAAGAGAAAGGAGTCTTCTTAGGTAAGTATTTGTTTTATTTATTATTTATTTCTCTTTCTAGCTGTTCCGGAGTTGTTATCTGTGTGCTCTCGTCGAATTTTGCGTTTTCTTCCAGGTTTTTTAGGTTGTCTGTATTTGTCTTCCATCCTCTAGATACATGTTGTATTATTTCTCGTTTGTTTCCCGTTATTTCTATGTTAAAATAAATATTGTAAAAGGGAAACGTTCCCCTTCTGTGTTAGGATGTGTCCGTAACATAAAAAAAACACACAGTATATTAAATATACAACTTATATTATTCAACACGAGAATCGATCACAATCCTTGTACAATCAATACTGCCCGCATCTCTCGGGTTCTCTCTATTCCTATTTTTATTTATGCCAATACAGCACAATAATTATTAGTAAGTCTTTATACGCCGCGCCGGGCTGTTATGTTTTGACTACGGACTCGCTGATATCATCGGGCGGCACCGACCGGCATCATCGCTAACAGCCGGCCACAGCTACCCTGTTCAACGTCCTCGTGAACCTGTAACCAACAACAAAAAAAACTTCAATAAAGAGTTATGCATAACACTTATAATACCTCGTGCTATGGTATCCTTGGCTGTGAAGCGTATGAAATTAGTGGAGACATTTAATATAGGCAAGGTCCCATGTTTAGATGAAACTACGCAACTAGGTATTAAATACTCATTTAAGGGCTTGTATCGAGCTTGAAAATCAACGAATAAATCACCCTCGTACTGCTCTACCGTATTAAATTTCACATGGCCAATATGATGAGGTGGTATAACGATTTAAGTCTTTAGTCACCATCATTTTAATTTTTGTCGGTGGTAACTGGTCAACTTGTGGTAAGTCTAAAATATCAGAACTAAATAATCGAATTTGATCATTCTTTACAACCAGAACAACGTTTGTTTGGTTAATAAAAGGCTGACCAATCATTACACTAACATCTTGTATATCGTTCGCTACAATCAACGCTGGCACTCTCGCCTGAACTAAATCAACTTCGTTGTTGATGGTGCACTGCCCAATCGCCTTGGATCGACCACCTCCATACCCATTTATCTGAATATTACATGTCTGCCATTCCACCCCAAAACGTCTAGCATATGTATATCTTAGGGTTACTGCCGCACACCCTGTATCTATAAGTCCAGTGCATAAAAACCCATTAACTTTGCACGAGACAACATAACATTTCTTAAAATTTTTGTCTGGTATTTCCAAAGATAGAACATTTTTTTGAAGTACTTGCCTGAGGTCCTCCAGACCCATTTTTGTAACAATATTTTTCTGTGTGCCCTAGACGCTTGCATTTGTTGAATTCTAGGCGTGGTTTTTTGCATGCTGTAGAAATATGACCCAAATGGCCACAGTTGAAACATTTAGGGCGATAGCTGCTTTCTTTTGAGGTGCCGTAATTAGATTTGGAGAATTTATAATTATTAGAATTATGACGCTTAGTACTTACAAACGTTTTGTTGTACTTCTCTCGCATTGGCAATTGTGGACGTTCCACTGGACCCAATGTTGATAAATATTCTTTGTAAAAAATTTCTGGTTGTTCATACCTCCCTGCTTTTGCACCGTTTTGTATTACAGGATCGTAGATCCCTTCAATAATCATTGACACGGCATTTTTTACCGATAATCTCGCAACGCCTCAACAGTTCGGTCTTTGCAAAATAATACTCCGTCCACGACTCGTCATGCATCTTTTTTCGAGCAACCATCTTTTTAAGGGTTGACGGAAAATCACGGTGTTCGGGAAAAACATTGATTAACATTTGCTTCCATTGTTCCCACGAGTGATCATAATCTGATAAACTATTATACCACGATTTTGCCAAACCGGAAAGCCTAGATTGCATGTGATAAATAATGGTTTGTTCGTTCCAACCATTTATTTTTGCAACTTGATCAATTTTATCCACCCAAACTTTGACATTAAACTTGGTATATGTGGACTAAATTCGGGAATACAATCCGATTTTATGGTAACGCGTGGACTTTGACCAGCATTTTTATTTAGTAAATCGTTAACAAGCTGTTCTAGATTACTAATCTTTTTTATTTGCCTCTACTAAATCAACTGATTGTTTACTTGATATTGACTGAACATCGATATTATTATTTTGTAGTGGTGAACGCGGTGGCGTATATGACTTGGAGGAACGTTTCCTCGTCTTACGCTTAGATTTATTACTCTTACGTTCATAACGACCGTACAATTGTTTATCTGAACTTGATCTCGAGTCACTTGAATCGCTAGAAGTCGACTCCTGATGAGCTCTCACGCCTTTTTTGACGATCTTGACATTGTCACAACTTATTGTCTACTCCTACCGTCGTGCCTTCAATGTAATCCTCTAGCTTTCACTTACGCACTCGGCAAACATCAAGTAACAAGTCAAATAAGTTTTTTTTGTCCAGTTCACAAAATGTCACTTAACCGTTCAAATAAAGCACGTGTAGATCCCACCGCTGCACTAAAAGGGAAACGTTCCCCTTCTGTGTTAGGATGTGTCCGTAACAAAAAAAACACACAGTATATTAAATATACAACTTATATTATTCAACACGAGAATCGATCACAATCCCTTGTACAATCAATACTGCCCGCATCTCCTGGGTTCTCTCTATTCCTATTTTTATTTATGCCAATACAGCACAATAATTATAAGTCTTTATACGCCGCGTCGGGCTGTTATGTTTTGACTACGGACTCGCTGATTTCATCGGGCGGCACCGACCGGCATCATCGCTAACAATTGTTATGTGAGCTCATATTTTCCTCCTCTTGATTTACTTTCCAATCTTTTACTTTATGTGCGATATTGTTTGTTGCTAATGTGATATCTATGATTGATGTGCCGTTGGCATTTGAGAAGGTCGACGTATTTCCTTCGTTTATCACCGATATTGATCCGTGTGAGTTGATAAATTCTTCCAGAATTTTGCCTTTCGCGTTGGTTATGAATGATCCAAAGAGGCTGGACTTTGCATTTAAATTCCCGGCTAGTATCAATGGTTTCTTTGTTTTCCGTGTTACTTTTCCAATCTCCCCCATATATATCTTGAATTCTTCTATTTCCCTAGTGGGTGAGAAGTACATTGATATAAAAGCGATGTCTTCAAGTTCAGTTTTTTATAAAACCCTCTGCTTTTTCGTATTCTACTACTTGAATATTTTTCGCTTATGAATTTAGATAAAACCATCACAGTCTTTATCGCAGAAGTGTTATTGTTTAGCCCTTTTTATTCGGTTCTTGTGCTAATATAATGTCTATTTGTTCGTCTTCCATTTTTTTATGTATTAAATCATGCCCTATAATTTTTCTATCCAGATTTATCTGCCTGCCGTGTCGTGTTGCCTGCCTATGTACCTTTCTTGCATCTGATAGGGCTCTGCGGAATATTGGCACTCACGACTTCCTGCCTTGTGTCCTACTTGATTACAGACGGGACATTCCTCACCGTTATCACAGTCTTTTTGCATGTGACCTGTCTTACCGCATTTGAAACAGGTACCGCTTCTATCAGGGCCTTGGCAATCGCTTGCCTTATGGTCATACGCCCAACACTTGGAGCATTTGGTGACTCGCAGTCTTTGCATTTCACCAATCCTATTCTCACATAGCCATTTTTTAGGATTTTTTTGTTAAGTTTTTCTCTAGTATTAGTGTTACTGCCTGTGTATCACCCATGTTTGGTCTGAGCTCGCTGAGCGTGAATTTTCCTTCAGTGTGGCTTCCTAGTTTGTTCTCGATGGCTTTTATTACGTCCTCATTTATGGTAGTTGCATCCATTCCTCTGATATGAAACATTTCTTTGCTGTTCGGAACCCCTACTTCTCCTACTTTGACACCGTCGCATTTGTCTCTTATCACTTTCTGTAGGTCCTTTAAGGTGTTGGGGTCCTTGTCAGTTGTGATGAGTAGGTTCCCCATCCTTCGTCTTTCTCATTGTCCTTATAATATTTGTCACGGGGTTGTCTTTGACGTGTCCTTTGACCTGTGTTAGCAGGGTTGCATAATATTTGGCTCTATTTTCAACAATTAACGCGTAGGTTGGTCTGGGTTTATTTATCGCTTGCTTATTTGACGGGTTGACTTCCGTTGTCATTATTTTCGGGGTATTACCACTTTGGTGGAGGGAGTTCTGAAATATGATCTCGGTCATTTTCCTTAATTTGTCCAGAGACATGATTTCAATGTGGTGCATGGCAATCCAGTCGACGTTTGGATTGTCGTCTCTGATTCTTTCTAGCATGCTCCAAAGCGTTTCATCCCTTTTCTCTATTTGAACGCGTATGACTTTTCTTCTGGTTGGTTCCTCTCCACCGACCGTCGTGATTTGCTCTATTTTTAAATATTGTTCCCTGACGTTGGTTAGTTCCGGGAACCTATTCCTGTATAATCTCTGAATGCTGAGATTAATGTCTGGGTCGCTCGGTTCCACCATAACAACTTTAACTATGCTGTCCTTCGTTTCTATCGGATTGCCTACTTTGATTTCGGTACATCTTACTGTCCCATCTTTTTGATTCAATTTCCCTCCACCTTTGGTATGTGGTTATCCCCTCGAGGCTCTTAATTGTTTCTGAATTTTTACTTTCATAGATACCCCATGCTTCACTTTGAGTACCTGCTCTGATATACTTGTGTCATTTATTTGGCACTCTGCTTGGTACTTCGGTATCTCGACTTTTTCGTATCGGTGCTCCTCTAACCAATCTGTAACGCTACTTCTAGAAAGGATATTGACCTGTTTCCTCAATTTGACAGCTAACTCCTTTATATTGTTACGAATTTCTCTTCAAATTACTCGCTTTTCTGTTCAAACACGTTTATTTAACAATCTACAACTCGTGGGTCTTAACCATATAACATTCAAAACATAACTAACTAACTCCTAGCAACAACACCAGTATTTATAAATTTTACATTTTCTAGAAAATTCCTTTGACATCCAGAATATTCAATATGTCATTCCATACAATTCTTTACTAATAGCTAGTGTGTATAAACTAAATAAACTAAGTATGTAAACTATAAAACTTAATAAATGTCAGCTGTCACAAATGTCACTTTTACAAATGTCACAATATCTTTCTGCGTATTAGTGACCATCATGCGTTCCAGGTCTGACGAATATTTTTCTTATGGCCTTCATTGCTTCCCTTAGAACGAAAACAATTGAGTCTTCCGTCTTTTTGAATACGGGTATCTCCTCCCCACTACAAGACGTATCATTCCTTTTTGTTTTAGCCAGTTGTCTCTCGCTAATTGAGTTGCTTCTGCCAGCCTTATCGAATATGTCGAGTTTTACAACTGATTTACTAATTCCTTTATTTTCCTCTGCGGTGATATCAACATACATAACAGCAAGGGTATCGAGTGGGTTAAAGCGCCGTCTTTCCAGTCGCGATACCTCTGTGCGCGTTGTTCGAATCCTGGCTGGGGTGGCGATTTTTAATTGTCTCGCTTTCTCCGTCAGGGTTTGATATGCAACCACTAATACACTAGTGTATAGGTGTGGATGCATAGATGCCAATCCAACCGCACATGCCCTAGATTTGGTAATGTTCTGAGTTTTCTGGGTTTCCTCAGAACTGTAAAGCAAATGCGTTACCGAAATAATCTTAAGTCGCTCCCAGTGCGCCATGGCAAATAATAATAATAGCCACCCCTTCCCCGCACAGATCCCTGAGAGGACCTCTGGGGTTACTCTTCGGAGTAATTATAGGGTGAGTATTATTATAACATTTTTTGACTTGCTACTTCCAGTCGCAATTAATGCACCTTAGCCTGGTTTCCCACTAAAGGCGATCTGCTGTCTCTGGATGACGGTCCCCGGAAGCCAGCTCCACCACTTCCGACGACCGGTACTGGAGTATCCCTCTCCTGCACCGTAGCGTTAGATTCAATGTTTTCCATAAGAATTCCATATCCCCTTGCATTTTATACCTTCTGCCAGGTAAGCGATAACAGCCGCCCGATACGGGTCAAACGCCGACCAGCCGCCGCCCGTTCCGGGTCAGACGCGACTGCATTTGGTGTGTTGACTTTGGCTTCGCTAGCTCCCCTAGGCCTTACCGGCATGGGTGGCCCTTCTGGGCGTTTACGCTCCCGTCGGCATCACCCTAGAGTTCACAGCTTGCTACTAAGCAGCCCCCAAACGACGGCAATGTATCAACACCCGATGGGGGAACCTAACCTAACCTAACGTAACGTAACCTTTTTCTTATAGGGGGACGTGGATCGGAGCGCCGTGTTCATTATGTCGATCGTTGTTATTTATTATTTACAAAAAACTAACTTACAACTAAAGGTTACATTTAATTTCTATACAGATATTTACAATTGTGGATACATATTATCCATGTCGTTATTCTAATCAGTCCGGCCCTGTCTTATCTTCCACACATTATCCTCATTCACCCTCAAATCGATCCGCTCTCTCACGCTCTTCCAACACAGTCCGCATGTAGGCCGCGATGCACCTCCAGTTGGACTCTGACCGAAGCATGCAGTCTACCATGTTTTCCACAGTCACATCCTCTCCTATTTACCTTTCAACGTAAATTCTTTCCGGGACCCATCTCTCACACAACAAGGTCGCATGCTCGACATCCACAGCAGCATCGCAGAACCTACATCTCTCATTCACTCTTTTCCCGATCCTGAATAGGTACGAGTTAAAACACCCGTGTCCCGTCAGGACCTGGGAAACCCAATAAACCACTTCTCCATCCTTTCTATTCATCCATACCCTCACATCCCTAATTAGCCTCTTCGTCCATGCACCCTTATCCCTACTTCCCATCCATCTATCTTGCCACAATTGCGTCGTCCCTTTCTCTCTCAATTATTTTTTCCCTACCAGTCACATCTCTCTTATGTATCCTCATTCTTTCCTCCGCGAACAGATCGATCGGTATCAACCCGGCCACCACCAACAGTGCCTCCTGTGACACCGTACGATACGCGCTCGCGACCCTTAAAGCAGCCTTCCTCTGCACTCCCTCATCATCATTCTTCCATACCTCCCTTTGGAGATGGCTCCACCCAGACGCCATACAACTATACTGTTGTATGGCGGGTTCGTTTACTGTTTACATATGCATGGCATATACACACATGACAGTTTGTTCGTTTGTTTTTCTTTTTCACGTCTCGTTTCGTCTTGTGTATCGTCTCCGTCCTGTCTTGATTTGTCTCCCATGATCTTCCATTCCTACAGTCATTCATCCGTTCATTCACCATATCCCTCCCTTCCCATTTTATCCTTATTTTAGTCCCATTTAATTCTGCTTGTTATCATATTCCAGATGTCCCAAACGTCCCTATCCCTTGTTTTTCCGTTCCCTATTTTTTCCCAGTTCCCCTTATTATCTGTTAATATGACATATCTTCCTCTCCCCTCTTCTCTTGTTATATTAAATACCTCTTCTATTGCCTTTTTAACTGCCATCAACTCGGCTCTATGTATACCTGATTCCCTCCTTATCCCCCATACCCTTGCTTCTCTGTCTTCCCTTCCCCACTACCCCTACCTTAATTTTCCCTTCCCCTATCGCTCCGCTTGCATCCACTACTATTCTCGTCCAGTCATCCTCTATGTCTGTGTCCATTATGAAGTCCGTCACGTTTATAGTCAGGTCCTTCGTCCTGTTCCCTGTAAGTCTATTCCGTTCAATTGTCTCTCTATTGTAAGTTTTGAATTCATTAAATGCCTCCACGTACAGAGGCACACACCCTGGGTGTCGTGGGTGTCGTGTTGTACGTCCTACATATGCTGGGCAGGGCCTCTGCACTGCTTCCAGCAGTTTTTAATTCTGGAATCCCTCGCTTTCCCTCCCCATATCTCCGCCCCGTATAGTATCATTGGTTTAATTACCCCCTCGTATATGATCTTGATGTGTTTCTTATTTATCCCCCAAGTCTTCCCCACCATCCCTCTCAGTTTATTGTACAAATTGTGAACCTTCCCCCTGATGTATTTAACGTGTTCTAGAAATAAAAATTTTCCAGTATAATCTGTAAGTGTCCAGTATAATCCCCAAATATTTTAGTGTGTCTTTAATGTTTATGTCAGTCCCTCCTTTTGTTCGTATCGTCGGTTTTCTAATTGTCCGATTGTCCTTGGTGAAAAATATTGTCTCTGTTTTTTGTTCGTTATATGTCAGATTGTTTTTGTTCGCCCAGTCTTCGGTCTTGTCTCGTATATGTCCCCATTTAAGTTATATCTTCCTCGCGGACGTCCCAGTTATTCCTATAATCTGGTCGTCCGCGAAGGCGATAGCCCAGTCGTCCCGTTGTAAAACCTCCCCCATTGCCTCCAACCACCCCTCCATTATGACAATCCACAAAATTGGTCCCAAACTTGACCCTTGCGGGCAGCCCCTTCCTATGATCCACTCCCCCTCTTTCCCTTTTAGTTTCCTATTCAACAGGAAGTCTATCGAGGTGTCGCAGATGGATTGCGGTATTTCTTTTTTCTGTAATTCTCGGTAGACTGCCGTTGCCCAAACCTTATTGAACGCATTTTGCATATCGAGTGCCACCAATAACATGTGAATTCCTGTTTCCTTCCCTGCTTTAACTCTGTCCATTACCTCCCTGACCGCATTATTTGTGCCCATACCCTGTCTAAATCCAAATTGTCTCCCTATGGCTCCCAAATGGCTCCCCATGGGTCACCGTCGTTGTTGTTTTCAATAAATTCGATTAGGTCTTTTTGTTTCGCTTCTTTTATTTTTTTTTAATATTTCTTTGTTCCTTGTATAGATTGTTTTTTAATATCCTCCTTACCTCGTCCCTTTCCTTCTGCATTTCTTTTATTGCTTTTTTGACATCTCTTTTCCTCTTTTTTAAGGTCTTCATTCCACCATCCTTTGTATCTGTTATTTTTTTCTTAATTATTTTTTTCGGGATTGCGTTGTCGCAACATGTCATACAAAACTCTTGGAATCGTTTAGCCCTAGCTTCTGTTGTCTCTTCTTCTGTTTCAAGTTCATTCCATTTTAACAGTTCCCCCCTTAGTACGTCCCATTTTCCTTTCCTTATGTCATACCTTTTCTATGTTTCATGCGTCCCAGGTCCTATTTTTTCTTCTATCATTATCTTTATATATTTGTAATCACTTAGTGTCTCTTCATCTAATACTATCCTTTCACTCACATCCATTCCTCTCTGAATTTGCACATCCACCCAGCTTCTTCCTCTCTCGCACTCAAAAGACGGCCTGTCATTCCTTTCATTCAGTAGTTCCAATCGCTCCTCATCCATCCACTCAAATAATTTTCCCCCCTACTGTCTGTTTCGTCCCCTCCCCCAAGCTCTATTTTCGCGTTAAAATCCCCGGTGATCAACATAGGCCCTCTTAGCTTATTAATTTCTCGTCTCTTTTCATTTACTCTTTTGTTCCCCCCGGGTTCATCATATATTGTGATGAAATGCATACTTCCCCTGCCTCTAATCCCTGAAGTTGTTAAGCAAGCAATATTGTCAGTAGTTATTTCAGTTCTGTTTACTACATCTCTTAACGTGGCTCTATATATGATAATGGCCTTGGCTCCCTCCCCTCCCTTTATAATTTTTATATTCATCAGATAAACCCTCCTCTATCCGTTTATATGGTTCCTGAATTAGAGCTATATCAAATCCTTCCCTGAACATTTCTTGTAGCAGCATATCTCCAGCTTCCCTCCCTCGCCCTAAATTCCCCGTTAGTATTTTTATTATCCCTGCCATTTTAATAATTAATATTTCCTCTGAGTTGCTCGAGCCTCCTCCAATAGGCCGGGCAGGTTTTGTCTGACGGAATGTCTCCTAGGTTCGTACCTCATCCTCTTACAATTTGCGCATTCTAAATCTCCCCCCGAACACTGCGTACCGTCATGATCTTTCCCGCAATTGTAACAAGTTGGCTTAGATTGCCGTTCAATATGTAGTCACATGACCATATCCACAACACCTTATCATGATTCTAAAAATGTCTCCTGTCGTTTGTATTATTAAATTTTCCTTTGTTTCATTTGTGCAATTTCTTCTGGCTATAATCTTCATTTTGTTCTTCAAATCTCCCTCTGTCCATTTATCGAAGTATTCTTCGTTCTGTGCCCTAAGTTCTTCTACAAATTCTTCATCGTTGTACCCCTTATCTATACCTGTTATAAAGATCATCGGATCGAATTTGGTCGTTTCTTTGATTTCCACGTCTGTTACCTTGCTTATAATTTCTTTGATTTGTTTATGTTGATCCTCGTTACTGCTCTCAATTATAATCGCTCCGGTTTTTTGTGTTCTGTATGCTTTTCAAAGTTCCTTTAGTTCCACCTTTAGTCAAGATTTTTGTAATTTCTTTTGTTTCGATTTTTCCTTTGTCCTTATCTTTTACTCTAACAACTGTCTCCCATTTATCTATCTTCTTTGGAGTTTTCCAAGGTTCTCTCGTTTTCTTCTTTGCTTCTTTCTCCTTGTTTTGCTATTTCCGCGTATGTCCTGTCTTCTTTAGTTTCTCCTATGCCTCCATTCTCCGTATTCACCCTACTTCTTCTTTCCGTCTCTTCTGTGTCCATCTCTTCTATTATTATTCTTTCTTCTCTTTGTATAGTATTCCCCTTCCCGTGTCTATCTACTTTTTCCAGTTTGTTTCTTTCCTTTGTGTTGTTTATACTTATGTTGTCCTGTTGTTCCTCTTTTCGTGTTTCTAGTTTTTGTTCTAAAATCTTTATGTCCGTCTGTAGTTTCGAATCTCCTCCGTATTTTCTTTCTTCTCTTTCCTCATTCCTTCCATTTCTTTCCTCAATTGGTACACTTCTTTCCATATTTTCCTCTACTTTTTTATCATTTTTATCATCCGTGTTTTGGTTTATTATGTCCTCCATGTCCCTCATGATTATCTTTCTGTCTCTGTTTATTGCTTCTCTACGCGTGTCTCCTCGTTCTCTATGTTCATTCTTTTGCTTCCTCTCTTTTCCATTTCTGCAATTTCCTTCTCTAGCTTCCCGATTGTAAAGACCATTTCAGGCATTTCTCCCATTAGGTAATTCACTCCCCTCGTTCACCTTCCCTTGGTCTATTCTTGTAAATGATATTTTGTTGTTTAATTCCTCGAAGTTGCTTTTAATATATTTTCACCCCATGTTTTTGTTTTATTAATTGTTTCCTGCTTTTTTTTCCGCTCCCATACTTATGTCTAGTCTTTCATCCCTCAATCGTTTCCTCTTCTGATGCTCCTCGTCCTCTGTTCCCGTTTTCGATGCGTCTATCCTTAATTCACTAGTCCATGAGTTATGCCTCATGGGTGGGCCTTCTCATCAAGATACTTCTATTGAATGCGTCTGCGTCGTCTTTCCCTTCGTTCCCTGTGCTGTCCTTCCTTCCTTTCTCTAACGTTTTCTCTCTGTTTTTGTCTTCTTCTCCTACTTCCATATTTCCATCTTTTATTCTTCTATATTCGCGTTTATTAATGCTACCCCCTTTTTGGTATATTTACATATATATTTAGCTGTGGAGAGAAATAACAGTATTAGCTAAGCATGAGACTATAAGGGGTAGTTATACTTTACCAAAATAATAAAACCCCAAAATCTGTTGGACAAGGTATATTAGCAATTTCTCTTTTTCTGTTAACATATATATGTCTACGACGCCTAATATAAAGTTTCTAATACTTAAATTCAATACCCCACATTTACAATATTTACATTTATACCAATTAGTCCCTAGCACTATATACAATTGCAAATAGAGATCAGGTGATATCACTATATCAAATACTAGCGACCCGCCCCGGCTTCGCCTGGTTTACGACATCACATTAGAAGCCTCTAAAATTATCAGTGTTTCTCTACTATATTATGCATGTATTATATATATAAACCTTCCTCTTGAATCACTCTATCTATTAAAAAAACCGCATCAAAATCCGTTGCGTAGTTTTAAAGATCTAAGCATACTAGGTAGGGACAGACAGCGGGAAGCGACTTTGTTTTATTCTATATTATGATCCCTCTGATGTGAAAAAAATCCCTTTAATATCCCTTTACAACTTTCTCTTAATCTCTAGTCCCACTAGTGTATACATATTTACAATCCCTGAAACTTACATACTATTTATTTAGTTAAGTTTAACAGAATGAATCCTAAACGTTATATAAAATATATTTACAATTCTTCGAAGACTTTTAAATTTGCCAGACCATTTGAAACAAATACAGGACTATGCATAATATAAAATAATAATCAAGTGCAACTTATCTCGCATCAGGAATGACTCAAGGAGTCCGAGCTCTCTGTAGGTATTCTTAAGCCAGCCTTTCAAAAAAACTAGGAAACCAGCACAGCTACCAACACAATTTACAATGAAGTTTAGTTCCTAAGGAAGGTCCATTAACATCCTAGTAATATCCACATTCCCCAAATGCTATATGCCTAGTCCAACTCCTCAATTAAAAAATCGTCATGTCCCCATGAACGATGGCGTAAAAGATCGAAAGATCAACAAATGCAACAGGTGCACAAGATGCAAGTCTAAAGATTTAAATTATGTAAGGTTACTCACAAAATGTATTAAAATAATCAGTCTTACCGCGGAACCAGAAAATGATCGTACATGCCTATCATGGTACCATGCTCCCTTGAAAACAATAAAATCCGACATAATGGTCGTAAAATATCTACCGATATTTATTTAATCCAATCACCCCAATTAATCCCACTTCCAAGAAAATATGGATGAATTGTTTCATCCCCAAATAAAGTTGGATATCTTCACGCTGTGATTGGAAAAGTTTTCCGAGCACTACCTTACTGGCCAAAGGTTCGATGATAAAAGAGGTAGAGGATTATACCGCTCACCCCACCCAGGTAATTTTATCAAGCACATTCGTTTCGTCCTACCGTTGACATTCAATGACTGCATGTCAGTCACGTTCGATTCATCAGAGCCGAGAATTACACTACTACTGAAAGTAGTTTTAGGATCTCTCCAGGAGGTAATTACACACTACTAATTCGTAGAAAAAGAAAAGGGCTTAACACACATGGTGAACAGTACACCGAAAAAGAAAACTGTCACACTTGCGATAAGAGTAAAATCCATATTATAGAGAGAGTTTCGTGCGGAATTATTCCTCGACGAGACACGACAATGTATGTCCCCAACTTGTCGAAGTTCCTCTACGTGGGTATTATGAACGGAATACCAATTAATCACAATCGAGAGTATCGAAATCGGGTTCGCGATATCGAGCTATTACCAGACATAATCGAGATCTACTCGAATATATAATCCAATCGAATCTACTCAATAGGATACCCAAATATTCAAGTATAACGTTACCTAATGCTTTCAACACCACCATCTTAAGTCACCTCAAACAATGTCCAGCAAGGTCGACATGAATCGCACATGGCCACACCGTTAGTGAAACATACTAGTGACTGTGAAATTATGACTTCTGTCTCTACCGGTAGTTCTGTGTTAAATCGAGCGGATTTACTGAGAACTGTCACCTCTTGAAGCAACAGGTTAGATGAAGTACAGGTTATATCAACAAGCTATTATTATAAACATTTAATGATTAACAAAATGAAGGTGTTATAAGATACAGTGGAATATTTAGTTGTTACAGTATGATTGAAAGGTAGGTGTTGTTTACTTTAACTGTTTCTAAACGTGATATCTATTTTGATTTAATAAATCGAAGTCATCTAGGTGTATTACATATTTTGAGTGAAATATAACCTGCATAATCAAGAAATAACAGGACGTACAAATTAGTAGGGTACAAAAGACTGAACTGAAATATACCTAATATAATATATTAATAAAAATATACCTATATACAAAAGTACAACCATAGAATGGCACCGAAGGGCAACGAGTGTCACATGTGTACCATGTACTAAACATTAATCGAGGTATTCTTAATGCACATATTATCAGATTATGTACAAAGTAACTGGGTAATGTAAGGAAACTATAAGATGGGTATTAACGATGTTCACGAGGTAAAATTAACTTGCTATATATGTATATATTATCAGGATAGATATAAAAGTACAAATTCCTTGTACAATCACTATGCAAATTTGGACTGTAACATTAATTTATTTTATTTTTCAGGTACCGCTACCCAGCCGTCCAGTGTTTATCACCGTCGTCGTTCCCTAACCGTTATGGTAAGTATTCTACGTTATACAATTTTATTTTTCTTTATTACAGAATTTATACAAATTTAATTTTTTTTTTGTTTTCATTATTTTTTTTGTTCTTATTTAGGTAAATTCCCAATGTCCCTAACGTATCCGCAGCTCCCCCGATATCTTCTGTATTTATAGAGTCCGATATCGCGATTTAACAATGTCCAAGTCGCACCCTACGCAAATACTTATCTAAGCCTTTCCCTGGCCCTCGTTTGATGGCGACTTTGTGTCACTTGCGCTATTATAGTAGACCACTCTGGTCGATCCCAACCCAAGTCGGTACCGAACGCACCCAAAGCAGTTTTAACGTGCTCCTTTCGTAGCCGCTATGCTTGCCGTTTATTTAGAAGCCGATTTAATAAATTCACAACTTTTTGGGGTTACCCTGTCCTTTATTTTAATTTTCAACTATACTCAATAAAATTGTCTATATACCTCACTTAAGTGTCTGTACCATAAACTTAATGTCTAAATTAGTGTTGCGAAAATTCGAATTAAATAATTCGACTAATTCGATAGTACATTAAAACTAACTAATTCAATTATCTAATTCGATATATCGAGATAAAAATTAGTAGTATTTATTATTTAGTTGTAGTACTCCGACGGGAAACGGAATTACGAATTATTGAACTGGTATACGCCATTAGTAATTAATTAGTACTATTAGTATTAGTAGAGGGAACTGCTGAACTGCAAGACTGACTGGAAGAGAGAAGATATAGTAATAGTAATATGGCAGTTACTAGTATCAAAAGGAGATGAAATGCGAGATATTTATTTACTTGAGCAGGAAAATAATAACTAATAGATATTTCGAAATAATAATAGAATATTTTCGAGGAGAAAAATGCAAAAATGGCAATATGCTAGTTACTAGTTACTAGTATTAAATGTTCTAAGTATGTACTAATAAGTAAATAAATAGAAGCAAGTAACAGGACAAATACTTATATATATATAATTATATATACTGGGGGTCCAAGATATGCTAATTATATAATCAATTATATATATATATATATATATATATATATATATATATATATATATATATATATATATATATATATATATGTTACACGCTACGATCTGCCTCTCAAAATTGAGCGCGAAAAAGGCCATTTTTCAGTTTTTGGATATATGATAGCCCTTGGTCCCCCAATATCATATATGTTTTGTTTTTCTCAAAATTCGACTCCAACTTTGAATTACAAGCCCTCAAAATTTTGAGTCACAATTGTTTATATACTGGCACAATTGACCTCGCAACACGTATTGTGGGTTGCCTACTTCGTAGGCGTTTGTTTGAGTTTGTGATATTTAAAACTAATTATTTCCAATAACTCAAGTTCAAAAATGAGAAGTTGAAAAAGTTAATTAACTGATGTTTTATTTTTGTATGAGAATGTAAAACCGAATTATGCATATGTCAATGTCATAGAACATTATGCATTACTTGGTCATCACATAAAAATGTATTTTTTAATTATTCTTATATGAACATTTAACACTAATTATTGTTCAGATCATTGAAATAGTAAATATGTATACATTTATACTTAGGTGTTTTGGTTTAGTAAAATAAGTTTTAGTAATATTCTGGTATTTTAATGGAGTAAGCAGAAACGAATTTGGTAAAAATAAAATTCACAGTAAATACAGACTAATAATCGGTAAAATTCTGTATTAAAAGTATTGTTTCCTTGAATTACACAAGTCTTAAGTCACATTCATCTTGTTTATTACTTCAACTTATTAATTTATTATTCTAATCACCTAATCTCATTTTGACAGTACCTCCAATTTCATTCAATACTTACGTAAATTAACACCACAGCATAGGAAGAACTATGCTTTGTTAACACCATTCCTTTGAAATCTTGACATTTGTTAGCAATAGTGAACTAGGCAGGTAGATTTTATACATTCTAATGAAATCCTTCACAAGCCAAAATTAAACAATATTGAACACAATTAGGTAGAATCATTATTCATAAAAAAATATGAAATGAAATTCACAAACTGCCGTTATAATTTTTCATTATAAAATATTTTGACTGTGTTTAAACAGTATAAATAATTAAATTCAATCTAATAAAAACACGATAAAATAAACTCTTAATTTTTAGTTTATTGAACGATATTTTTTTACAACAGTTTTTTACATACCTATATAACAACAGTAATACACTATAATACTAATATACTGATTTTATACAAGCAGTAACTGTGACCAGAGAAAAAATACAAAATACACCATCAATAAGAAATACACCATCAATAAAAAATACACCATGGAAAAACATACTATAGGTGATTTTTTTCAACTATTTTTTATTATTTCAGTCCCCACTTGAAATTTTGTTGAATATGTCGAAAAAAAAAATCCCTGAAAGTTACAGCCCTTAATATTAATTTTTAAGTACTCTCCCAAAGCGTGAAAAAATTTTCCATTTAAAATACACGTAAATCGAATTTTTTTTTCAAATTTCTATAACTCAGTCGCATTTTATGCTATTACATTGGTCTTGGTCTCGATTTACTGAGAATAAAACACTACAAAAGTGTCGATTGCAGCGAAAATGTAACTTGTACTGGTGAGTTGGTACGGGTCGCTGAAGTTGATTTTTACCCAAAATGCTCGTTTTCTTTTTGCTGTTATCTCCGAAATTAATTTTATCAAAAAAATGTAAATGAAAAATTTGTTGAGGTATTAGACTTTAACTTATGAGTAGTAGTACAAAAATTTTAAACGTTTGCTTCGATAAACCGTAAAAATTTTGTACTACTCATAAGTTAAAGTCCAATATCTCAAGAAATATTAACTCTCAGAAATTTGGTCTATAGGACCTTTTTTGTAATAAATTAAATTTCCAACAAATTTTTCATTTACATTTTTTTTGGTAAAATTAATAATTTCGGATAACAGCAAAAAACGAGAATTTTGGGTAAAAATTAATTTCAGCGACAGGTACTAACTCACCAGTACAAGTTACATTTTCGCTGCAATGGCCACTTTTTGTAGAGTGTTTTATTCTGGAGTAAATCGAGACCAAGACCAATGTAATAGCATAAAATGCGACTGAGTTATAGAAATTTGAAAGTACTCAAAATGAATATCAAGGGCTGTAACTTTCAGGGATTTTTTTTTCGACATATTCAACAAAATTTCAACTGGGGACTAAAAAATAAATAGTTGAAAAAAAAATCACCGTAATAACTGTACATGCATGAAAATGTATGTGCATTTGTGGCCATGTAGAGAATATGTGCAGCATCAAGGAGATCCAAAGTCTAGACACTTGGCTTTTAATTTCTTCAAGTGTTGTATTTGGCTTTTTATTTTCCTAGGTGTTCTATTCTCAATTTCTTTATGTGTAGAAACAGCATCTCTAATTTCCTCAGCACTAGGATACACACTACAATCTGGATCGATATATTTACCAAAAACTTCTTTTATAACCCGTTTCTCTGGTGTAGTCCACCTTTTGCACATTGCAAGGTTCTGAAAAGAAAAGGAACTCTTAAAAATTGTATATGGAAACTTCAAATTGAGAAAACTTACAAATATTTTCCCATTTTTATATCCACCTTTATTTTATAAACAAATTTTATTAATCACGTCCTATACTTATTATTATAGCCCGACACAATGGTCGGCCAACGAGTCACCGTTGTCAAGGTATTTGAAAAATATCTTCACCTTTAATTATTTTTATTGAAAACGAATGTCCTTACTTCTGACAGAATTAATCTCCGTGATGAATTTTTCAAATAAGTCGAGAATGATGACTACTTATTATTAAAGGTTTGTGAGTTACCAACAGGGTAATCTTGATTCATGGGCAGTTTGCATATTTTTAAATTAGACAGGTGTCGACTGCAAAATATGAAAACGATTTTTGTCTTCAGTTCTGTGGTAGGTTGACTTGACAATCTTTTGTAAAACAATAATGTTTTTTTGTTGCCTTACTATTTCTTATTATCGCTTTAATAGAAAAATTTTACTCCAACAATTTTGCATAAACCATTAACAATAAGAACAGAGTTTATAAAATTTATTTGGAAATTAAAGGAGAATCTGAAAACGGAAAAATGTACAGAATGCTCCATTTGAAAAATGGAAGTTATATAACCTGTTGCCGTTTTAAACAGAATATATATGCATGTGAAAGTTGAGTGAAAAAAATATTTGCTTTATGTAAAACCTTAATGATAATATAATCTGTTCAGATTAATAAACTGATAATTTTCTTCAATCTATGTATTTGGCCTATCAGTTAAATTTTTTAGTATTGTTATTTAATTTTTTTTTGTCAATGTATATTTTTTAACCATGATTGAGATAAGACTTACTTCTATTTTTGTTTATTTGATTTTGCACCCACAAGCGGATTTGTTGTGGACTTCTTTTATCCAGACCCTTTTTACCCTGCTTTAATATTTTGCAATCATTTAATGATGGTAACATGTTTTTCTTGATAAACTGTTGAAATAGTTCATTTGCTGTTTCCCTTTCAGGAGTAGTCCAGCTTCATCTGGGCACATATCCCAAATCCATATCTAAAATAAATTGAAAATTAACGTAAATTTGACTGAATATATAAAATATTGTAAGAAAAGATAACCAAATATAAGAAGACATAACCAAATTTTCTCACCAAAAAGCCGTTGCCTTTTTTTAACTGGTGGTGCTAAACATTCATCTTCAGATGACAAATCTGACCCAGTACAATTTATATCTCTAGTTTCGGATGTACTACAACGTTCAGAGTAATTTTGTTGAACATTTTTCTCACTAGTAGTAGCTTCATTGCTTTCATTTTCTTGAGCAATTTCTAACAACTTTGACATATTGATTATATCTCTGTTTATAATTGGTTGTTTATAATACTCATTGTGAATTTTTGCTGCATGACCAAGAAAAAATTTGATTTTTAGTATCTTGTACATTATTTTGAAGACCATCATTTGTAACTTTAAGTGACATTGAATTTTCACTTCTATTATTTTCAATCGAAGGCCTATCTGTAATTTCCGTACTCATTTGTGTCATCTTATTTCTTCGCATCTCTATAGAGATTTGGAGTAAAGAATCTATCCCTTTGGTGGATAAGTTACAAGACGCATTATTTTCAGGACGAACATTATTATTTGTGTCTATAACTTTATAATTTTGGGATTTGTAAATTTGTTGAGCCACTTCCGTTGTTATCTCATCTACTGCTTCCGTAGTTTTTTCTAAACTTAAAGAGCATTTGAGCGTGCTAGTTATTTGCTCAATTTTCGATTTATTATTCTCGCAATTCATAGAAATCGAATCAAAATTTTTGTCAATGATTTTCTCAGACTCGTCTGTAGTTCCCTGGTGGGGTTGTACATTATTTTGTGGGATATTTTCTGTACACCGCTGTACACCTAAAAAAATGCCAAAGTAAATTTTCACTACCAATCTCCCTAATGCTTGAATTATTACCAAAATGTTTTTTCGAAGTCTCGTATGTTATTTTATTACACAACCTACAACATTGGAGACCTCGAAAAAATTTATGGTGGTTAATTCAAGTACTTGGGAGATTCGATGAGAAAATTTCACATTTCAATATAGTTAAGAAATACTGACATCTTGTTGATGTTTTTAAAATATTTACGATTATAAAATACAATATGAAACAAAATTCAGATTTAGACATGATGACAGTAAAGTTTTGTAGGTAAAATGTAACACTTATTATGTATTTTGTGATCTTACATTAGTAGTTTTTATATACATGCAAATATATTGTTTTCTTTTTAGAATTTGGTTATTTATGTAAGTAATAGATATAATTTGTGCTCATGTAGAATAAAAAAAGGAAGTCAATAATAATCAAACATCACATTAAGATTAACATTTGATAGAAAAATTTCCAGTGTAATTCTGTTGTAACCAAAAATAAGAGCATCTAATTGGTTTAAAGATGTAGAAGATATCATATTTCTAAGAAAATTTCAGCGGTCAGCATGCCTGACTTACATATTTGTTTCATATCGTCTTCTATAACAAAAACGTCAACGATATATCAATATTTCTTAAATAGGTACATATATTGTTTAGATGTGAAATTCTCTTTCCAAATCCCCCACCTCCCACATGCTTGAATTAATTAATCACTGTACATTTTTCCTCAGTTTTGAATGACGAAGGAAAATTAACATTTGTCTTCAACTCGAAACACAACATTCAAGTCCTCGGAAAAACTTTTTGGTAACAATTCAAGCACTAGGGAGATTACTAGTTCTAAAATCTAACAATTTAATTTAATCGTGCATAACCTAATTAAAATCATTACATTAAAAGTACTTACGAACACAGGGCACCCCCTTATTTAATGCAGGAACAATTTCCTGACATACTTCTTTATTTGCAATACAGATTAGTTGTACATTATACCAGGATGTTTTCCATTTTGCTACAGCGACGTCACCAATATACTTGATACTTTTATTCGGTAGAAACGAATATATGCCGTCATCAAAAAGAACTATGGCATACATAGTGATGTTGACAAAGCAGATTATATTAATCTGTAACAATGATACAACGGTTTCAATGTATTTTTAATAAAACAGAAAATACATAGTACTTTTCAAAGATTTACATGAAGCAGTAAGTTAAAGTTAGTAGTACTAATTTTAGTTATGAAACCTAAAATAACAGTGCAATCGATAATCTTACTGTTTTGTATGTTTGCCGATAATTTATTATACACAAGGATATTTTATGCTTTCGTCGTACCTACCTAAAATAAGATCTGCCTATGTTTTTTTTTCTAATTTATGTTAACTATATTTTATGACATGGAGTTTTTAAAAGTAATGAAATAAATGAAATTTATGGATTATCACTCATTTCTGTTGTTTTTTTTTTTTCAAATAACTAAAACATCGAAAGATATTTAATAACAGCTACACAAAGAAGTTTCAAAAAACTGCATGTAGGTTATTTGTTCATACTTTTTGTACCTGTTTTTACACATGTATTTTGTTTTGTCAATAAATGAATATTATGAACAATGCGGGGAAGATATATTTACAATTCTTCCAAATTAAAATTAAATAATGTATATAGCGTATACATTCAAAAAAATAAAATAATGATAAGTATAATGAAACGAATATCACCAGAACGGTTTTCACATTTTTTTTAAATAATTTTACTGCCAAATTAGTCAAAATATGTATATATATGCAAGCACATGCAGGCACTATTCTTAATGCCATAAAATATGAATACACATATGTAATGTAGTTAGTACTTACCATTTTTTTGACCGATGAATATTCACTCATCATGAACTAGTATTATTCAACACACCGTATAAATAGTAAACACACCGTATAAATAGTAAAAACACCGTAATAATTGCAAGAAATACACCTATGTACATAAAGCACGGCAACGTACCGAGTACCGAAATCAAATAGGCATGGCACGATCACAATACATGTGTTCAAATGTACAATAGTTTGTTTACGTCTTTAGCCCCACGAGGCAAGCGTGCGAACTGCCAATTTATACCGTGTGTGGGAAAGAGATGGCAAGAATACAACAAAAAAATTGCTGCTGTCTCAGCTGCTTGTTGCCATGCAGGATACACATACATATCTACTACGTCTCTACATTCATATGTATTTACATAGGTATATGTATGTACATATGTATGTACCTATGTATTTGCCTTCACCAAAAATTAAAACGGGAATAAAAAATATGGCTTAATGATGGTGTTTTGGTATGACTAAGTCTCGCAGGGGTAGGAGGGTGAAAATTTGGGGCTATAGGTTTTTTTGATGCCAAATAAAAAAAAATTCAAAAAAATAGAATTTTTCTGGACAGCGACACACTAATCACCTAGCGGAATGAAATATACTTTATGACCTATTCTCATACCTACCAAATACATATACATAAAAAATTTCATAAAAATCGGTCGAGCCGTTTCGGAGGAGTGCGACCACAAACACCGTGACACGAGATTTATATATATGTATATTAGGGTGATTAAAAAAAAAATTATTTTTTTTTTTGCAAACAGGCTTAAAAGTTCCGTTTTGGTGTAAAAATACGCCAGTTAAAATTTGAGCCCTTAATATTAATATTAAGATAGTCCGCATCGCACTTTTCTATTTTCCATAAGAATAACATGGGAACTTTTTTTTTTTGGCACCTTCTGATTTTTATTGCTTGCTAATAGTGTACTATATGGAAATTTTTTTTATAAGATATAACATATTTTTGTCCAGAATTGAACGCTCTATAAAAAAAGGTCTCTTATGATTTTTTCGCTAAGTCTACTGGTTCAAAAGTTATTCGAGGCCAAAGTTGAATTCACCGAAAATTTGACCGTTTAATTGTTCAACTTTAGTTTTGAAATTTAAAGTTAACAATGATAATTTTTAAAACATGTACTCAGAGTACGGAAAAAAATTGGAGAAAAATCAAATGCAATATTTTACTTGACGCAATTTTCTTTCAAAAATATAAAAATTTTAATAATTTCAACTGAAAACATTTTTTTTGTTTGATTTTTCTTTTCATAGCGAAAAATTGTTAACTAACATTTTCTAAAAGACCAAATTTAAAATTTACATAAAATTTTGGCTACATATTTTCGATAAAACCATTAATTTTGTTGTAATAATACACTAAAAACGATCAAATTTTCGGTGAATTCAACTTTGGCCTCGAATAACTTTTTGAACCAGTAGACTTAGCGAAAAATCATAAGAGACCTTTTTTATAGAGCGTTCAATTCTGGACAAAAATATGTTATATCTTATAAAAAAAAAATTCCATATAGTACACTATTAGCAAGCAATAAAAATCAGAAGGTGCCAAAAAAAAGTTCCCATGTTATTCTTATGGAAAATAGAAAAGTGCGATGCGGACTATCTTAATATTAATATTAAGGGCTCAAATTTTAACTGGCGTATTTTTACACCAAAACGGAACTTTTAAGACTGTTTGCAAAAAAAATAATTTTTTTTTTTAATCACCCTAATATACATATATATAAATCTCGTGTCACGGTGTTTGTGGTCGCACTCCTCCGAAACGGCTCGACCGATTTTTATGAAATTTTTTATGTATATGTATTTGGTAGGTATGAGAATAGGTCATAAAGTATATTTCATTCCGCTAGGTGATTAGTGTGTCGCTGTCCAGAAAAATTCTATTTTTTTGAAATTTTTTTATTTGGCATCAAAAAAAACCTATAGCCCCAAATTTTCACCCTCCTACCCCTAGAAATAATTAATATGGCAGAACGTTTGCCGGGTCAGCTAGTACTGTATATAAGTTTTATGAAATTATATTTATTTCGAAAACGATTTCGAGCCGGATCTGCTTTTAAAAACAGCAGGTGCTCCGACCCGTAGTGGGTCAAATATGTTGTCGTTATTATTCACGTTAGAACGAAAACGTGTACCGGGATGGTCCGGCGGTAAAGAAGCAAGATATCCGCAAAGGGTGATAAAGTTTACATCTGTTTTTATATGCAAAAAATATTGTCTTGTAATTCCTCTGCACAAAAATGATTCTATCTGTAGATAAACGGCATATCGCCCCAATCATAACAATTTATTGGGGATATTCATATCTTGTGGATATGTATATGTATACACATGTATATATGTACGTGGTACATACATGTATGTGCATACGCCGACTTGCTGCTATGTTTGACAAGACGATTCGAGTTCATGTAGACCAAACATCAAATTTTCAAAAGTAAGCTATTAGGTATTATATATGTACATATACGATACTTTCCACCTCTGATGAATCTCACGTTTGTAGGCATTTAGAATCATGATGACATGATGACACGAATCATATGTACATATGTATATCATAATCCGTACGTGCTGGAGCTGTGGTGTTATTTTATTTTACGTTCAATTCTGGACAAAAATATGTTAAAATTTTTTCCATATAGTACACTATTAGCAAGCAATAAAAAATCAGAAGGTGCCAAAAAAAATGATCCCATGTTATTCTTATGGAAAATAGAAAAGTGCGATGCGGACTATCTTAATATTAATATTAAGGGTTCAAATTTTAACTGGCGTATTTTTACACCAAAACAGAACTTTTAAGCCTGTTTGCAAAAAAAAATTTTTTTTTTTGAATCACCCTAATGTATATATAGATTTTAGAAATATATGGAGTATTTTTAAACAGAGAAGGTCCAGCGAGAGTTGTGATTTATTGTGAATTGAGCGGATGAATTCAACTATTGGCGAAACCTACATGTGTATGTACATATATATGTATGTATATTTCAGTGAGTTGTCTGATTTCACACGTACTAAACGTTACATCTAGTATATTTTTTTGAAATTAGTAGGTACCTACTAGACGACAACGAACCACATGTTTACTGTCACGTGTGTTAAGCCTACTTCATAACGGCGAATTATATTTAATATCTACATATGTACATATCTTCTATACGTTGAATGTGACTGATTTAAATAATTTCAAAACTGAGATGACGCAAAATTGTGGTGATTCTTTTCAGGGGATTTTATATTTTTCTCTTCATTCTTTCGACATAAATGGCTTTCCCTTTAACTATCATGTTTATTTTAAAAAATGTACATATTATATTACTTTTAAAATATGTGTATTTTAAGGACAGTCAATGTCGTCATTTAACTGTATTGCTCGCAGCATAAGTACCTACATATCTATTGAGAGCATTGAACCAAAGATACACCTAAATGTAAATCATATGTTTTGACTCGGTGCAATGACCACGGTCGTGGTTGACGTAGGTCATCTCAACAGCACAGCGATCTTAACGCCCTCATCAATAAAGGTGATTTTATTTCATTACCAATAAAATGGATTAATTCGACGTCAGTTAATTGAAACAGAGGCTTGGAAATTAAATATACATATGTACATACATACATATGTATGTATGAATCTTCTGCTTTATTAATTTCTTCCAGTAAATGAATTTTTCACTATGTATTTACCTACTGGGCTCATGTGACAAAATAGAGAACAAAATCATTTCACGTTGCATAAATTACTTTTCGGTTTTAATACATACATAAGCTAATTTGTGCAACTGTAAACTGATTTTGGTTCCTATTTTGCCAGATGGATTAATAATGATGTACAGTACATAATTATGTACCTACCTACCTACGTGCTGAAAAGACAATTAAGTTGCATACAACATTCTCATTCGTATAATATGCCACAAGTCTGTGATTACGTCATTGGAAGAACGCGATATTCTCCCAGTCCCAGGCAATTCCAAATTAAGTTGCATAAAGCAGAATTTGGTTTTCAATAATTACATATGTATGTACATATTTGGGTTTGTACACATCGGGTATCGGGTCAGTGCAGGCACATCTTCTGCATCGTTGCCAAATTTATCCGAGAATCAATGAATAATGACGTACAGAAACGACGCAGCAGGGTAACTTTGGCAACACCGACGTCTCTAACGTTATGACATCACATGACATGTCGCTTTCATATCCTGACTCGTAACAAGAATATAAAAGTTTAGATTTCAAATCAATTCTAAACATCCAAAAATATCAAAATACTTTTATTGTCAATGCTCGACTCACAAAAAAAACTACATAAAACACGTTAAATAAACAAGCAACAATTTTCATTCAGAAAGCAACATAATTAAGTATATTAATTATGCATCAAGTGCAAATTTCGGTGAAGGTGATTAAGTAATTAAGTTTTCATGAGATGAATAAGTTTGACATGTTGTTGTTATGTCCCACCCTGGAAATTTTA
Organism: Aromia moschata; assembly: GCA_029963805.1. Lineage (NCBI taxonomy): Eukaryota > Metazoa > Arthropoda > Insecta > Coleoptera > Cerambycidae > Aromia > Aromia moschata. The sequence continues at coordinate 215,597 of JAPWTK010000600.1, forward strand.
TTTACTTTTGAGTCATCCTGCAAAAATCAGAACGACTGGCTTCTGGCAGCTGGCAGCACTGGATGTAAAACCGGCAACAGCCATACGTATCCGGCGTGGTTTATTATTCGTTTTAATCTATTGACATCAAAAAAAACGTCGTCAAAGTTGGCCGAGAAAAAAAATACGTATTTCTATTCTTAATCGAATTTATAATCTTATTTACTTGTCAAGACTGTCACATCATATGATAGCCATTGTTTATTTTACAAATTGTGACAGTCACTTGTCAAAAGTTTGACATTACCAAAAAGCTTAGACATGACCGCTATTTCCATCTCTCTCCTTCATAACCAGAGTTGATGACGTTTTTTTTGGATGTCTATATAAAAATAGATAAACAGTAAACGGGGATGCGTAAGAGAATTTTAATCCAAATAGACGATGGTACCTATTAGTGATGTGAGAATACTTATTAAATGAACCGTTGAATTCGAATATTAAATTAATACGTAATAATCCGATTATTTTGTTTTAATACGGATACGGATTAATTCTGTCAGATGTCATTGTTGAGTGTTGACTGTCGATACTTGATCGTCGAAAACGTAATACAAATACAGTTATATAATTTTTAATTACAATTCGTATTCGTATGACCACCTGTTGTTTGTCGTTTGATTCGAAACCACCACTTGATTCGGATTCTAAATCCTAAATGAACTACTAAATCGACATGAACTGAAGAAATAGTACGTATTCGAAATAAATACGCATTCAGCATTCAGTCGTCGGCGGTTGTCGTATTAAGCATTAATTTTCTTTTGATTGGAAACCACCACTTGATTCGGATTCGGACCTGAGAAATAATACGTATACGAAATTGATACGTATACGAGGGCTCAGTCGTAAGTCATCGGTGGTTGTCGTATTAAGCATTCATCATAATATTCATATCCTTTCAGATCAGGATCAGATGCTATGCGCAGATTGTCTATGGTCAAGACGTTAGCAAGATTAATACGAATTCGGATTATTAATACGACTATTATTTTAATCCGTATCCGTATTATACGAATATCAAATGAATCCGATTATTTACTTCACAAGTACCTATTATGTTGTACATACTACCACAATCTAAACCGTTGTATTTACTGCTCATGCGCATTTAAAACATTAGATTTACATATGTGCCTGTTCTTTAATTCAACGTTTTAGTGTGGTGGATTCCACCAATAGATTATGATTGGTCGATTTAATCAATTCCTGCCCTCTGATTGGCTTGATGGAATCCACCACACCAAAACGATGAATTAAAGGACAGGCCCTATGTACCCGAGAATAATACACCACCTGTATATTCACGGTATGTACTATTTGACATTTGACAATGCAGATAGCCATTTTAATCATAATTTAATACATATTACATATGTACATACATACATTTAATGTCATCTGTCACCTTGAATCTTGTGCGTTTTGATTGTTTTCTCGCCGAGATTTATGGTGGGTTCATGCAGAAATTTTTAGTAATAAGAATAAGAATAGTAATAAGCATAAAAGTTAAACCTTCGTTTTATAATGACCCAGTTCATGCAGTAAACATAATTTTTAGTAATAATTTTAAAAATAAGGATTTGCTGCATGAACTGGGTCATTATAAAACGAAGGTTTAACTTTTATGCTTATTACTATTCTTATTCTTATTACTAAAAATTTCTGCATGAACCCACTATTAGTGTTTACTTTAGTTTTGAATTATAATTATATTGTATTGTTGTGTCTGCAGAACTTTCCGTTCTTGAACCCAAGTTTTTAGACATTATGCATAAATATGACTGGACCGAATTACATATATTGTTGCCTTTTGCAAATATCGGCGAGGTGAAACTAAAAATATTGCCCACTTCAGGTAAATAAATATTTCAGTTTGTGAAAACTTACGGTGTTAACTATTTTAATTATTATTTTAGATTAACTGCTGAACGGTATGAATCATGTATGCGAGCAATCGGAGCAATTCGCAGAGATCCCAAGGAAATTTTGTCCATAATACACAACGCTATTTGTTGTTGAACGCCTGGCTGCTAAAGAAAATAAAAAATATTTTATTACATTAAAAATATGGTTTTAATAAACTTGAATGAAGTATTATGGTATTTCCTTTTTTTCTCAAAAATCTGACGTAATTGTTTGCAAAATATATATGAAAATATTATAGCTATTTTATATCTTCTCTGTACCGGGTGGGCAAATTTCGATGTTTTTATAGGGTATCTCGGTAACTGTAAGGGCTATGGAAAAATGAACCCACCTTTCCCGACCTCTTTTTTTCGAGATAAATTCATTGGTGAAAACCAGAATTTGCTATATCTTTTCGTTTTCGAGTTGTAAACGAAAATTGATTTTTTTGAGTTTTCGATTGGTGTCGATAACTCGGTTGTTTGTATAATTAGAAGAAATCTGTTTGCACGTTCTACAGGCACTTTTTTAAGTAGAATAGGATTTCCTTAACAGATTTTTTATATCTTGTGTAGTTTTCGAGTTATGGCATAAACTTCTATTTTTTTAAATGGAAACCATAGTTGGCATGATTTAGCTAAAAAGAGGATTTTTTTCTCTTTACAACGATATATAGTTTGTGGGGTCTATGATGAGTGTTTATGCGGAAAAAGTTAAAAATTTTAATTTTTTGTATAGGTATACTTACTTTGTTTTTTCTTTGCAGGAAGAGTAAGTTTCTATAGTAACACATTGTTACAACAATGTTTTAATAATAATAACTGTTGCTATGGAAATTTACTCCTGCGAAAAGTAACATAAATACATAGTAACAGTCGTATATAATGAATGATATATTAAACTTAAATAACTAATTATGACATAGTGACTAATTAATAATTAATTATAACATATTCATAACAAGAAAGTTTAACACACTTAACAATCAAATTTGTAACAAATAATGTATGTAAAAAATACGATACAATATATTTTACAAAAACAAAACTAGACAGATTAAAAAAAATACGAGCATGATTATTTACCTAAAGTTTTCAAATTGTCGTCCGTTGTTTGCGATGCACAGTTCACATCGCTTTGAAACACTTTTTGTTGCATTATAGATGTGAATATTTGAAACGGAATTCAGACAGTCTATAAGATTTTCTCTCAGTTGAACCAGTGTATTATTTGTCTTTTTGTATAAATTGTCTTTAATGGTTCCCCAAAAAAAGAAATCTAACGGTGAGAATCCATTGTTCCCTATCCATTTCTCCCCAAAATTAGTATTTAATAATTCCGAGATTAAATTAGTATTATGGGGTGGTGCCCCGTCTTGTTGAAAAAATACATGTCGTCTTTCGTTAAGTGGCAAGTTGTCTAAAAATTCTTCTACTATGTGGTAGTTTATCATATTGTAATACCGTTGACCATTTAAATTGTCATCATAAAGTTGGTAAGCTAAAATGCGGTTATTATATAGGGCACACCATACACTAAAACCGAAACGTCCTTGATTTTGAACATCAACAGTCTGATGAGGATTATCTTCAGACCAATAATGTTTGTTGTGTCGGTTGAAAATTCCGGCACTACTTACCTAACTTTCATCTGTCCAAATGATATTTTTAAAAAATAATTGGTCTTGCTCAATTTGTTGTAGGTACCAATTGCAGAAATCCAGTCGGCGTTCAGGATCAGTTGGAAGGAGCTGTTGTTGTTTCCTTATTGTATAAGGTCTAAATTTGTGTTTTTTTTAAACTGAAAGTGCTCTTCGTCGCGATATACCAGACTCTGCTTCAATTTGCCTACTTGAAATTGAAGGATTTACGACTACCATACCAACAACATTTATGGCAACATCCTCAGCATCTTGAATACGATAATTTTTTGGTCTTGGTTTATTAAATCCTCCGTATTCAACGAGGTTTTCTTTTAGTCTACCAAAGATGGACATATTAGGTTGTCTCCTTTCAGGGTAGCGATTAAAATATGCTTCCGATGCAGCTTCAGAATTATATCCATTTTGAATAAAACACTCTAGCATATTAAACTTTTCGTAATTTTGATACGCCATCGCGCCTTGTCAATTTCTTTAATCGAAACTTTAAAACTATAATGCAAGCAAAAACCAAACATAAACAATTAATCAAACAGTAATGTGTAACTGTGTATTTACATCCCAATATCCAACTGTTCTGTTTTCAAAATGACAGGCGCCTACTGTGCAAAATCATTGAAATTACTATACTGTCCTTTATTAGAAAACATATGTTTTTAACTGTTTCCGCATAAACACTCATCATAGACCCCACAAACTATATATCGTTGTAAAGAGAAAAAATCCTCTTTTTAGCTAAATCATAGCCAACTATGGTTTCCATTTAAAAAAATAGAAGTTTATGCCATAACTCGAAAACTACACAAGATATAAAAAATCTGTTAAGGAAATCCTATTCTACTTAAAAAAGTGCCTGTAGAACGTGCAAACAGATTTCTTCTAATTTTACAAACAACCGAGTTATCGACACCAATCGAAAACTCAAAAAAATCAATTTTCGTTTACAACTCGAAAACGAAAAGATATAGCAAATTCTGGTTTTCACCAATTAATTTATCTCGAAAAAAGAGGTCGGGAAAGGTGGGTTCATTTTTCCATAGCCCTTACAGTTACCGAGATACCCTATAAAAAACATCGAAATTTGCCCACCCGGTACACCAGACATGGGCGAGTTAACAGATAAGAAGCAACGGCATATGCATCGAAGGTAGTGTGGAAATAAGACCGGCTCTCTTACCACCTGCGCTAGTGGTTAGAATGTGAAAGTAGCATTTGTCTCTTCAGAACTGGCCGATTTTTGATATTCACATATAGTACATGTAAATAATATAACGAGCCATCCAAAAAAAAGTCATCAAAGTCGGCCGAGCAAAAAGGGACGAATTTCCATTCAATCTTAAATTTATAATCTTATTTAACTGTTAAGGCTGTTGCACTATGTGAGGCCCATTTAACGTCCTTGTTTCATCCTGAGGGTGGCATAGGACCTTATATGGACATACTAAGTACCTAATGTCTTATGGTGGGTTCATGCAGAATTTTTTAGTAATAAGAATAAGAATAGTAATAAGCATAAAAGTTAAACCTTCGTTTTATAATGACCCTGTTCATGCAGTAAACATAATTTTTAGTAATAATTTTAAAAATAAGGATTTGCTGCATGAACTGGGTCATTATAAAACGAAGGTTTAACTTTTATGCTTATTACTATTCTTATTCTTATTACTAAAATTTCTGCATGAACCCACCATTAGTACTTACTAATGTCCGATGGTAAACGCCCTTCGAAAAGTTTTTAGTAAAACAAGTAAGTGAGTGTTTTTAATATTAATGAAGATATCAGTATGAAATGTTTCATTTAATAATTAATATTTAATTAAATAAAATAATTTAATATTTTATTTATTAACATATTTTATTTAATAAACCCATTAATTAAAGAATATTTCTTTTCATAAAACATCACACATAAAGAAAGAAAGTTAATTTTACGTTTGTTTAACATCATTTGCAGTATTTTGGAAAAACATTTTGTGGAAATTGATTTACAAATATTATGTAGTCAAAATCGGATCGGTAAATCAATTCGGTAAAATTTTGTTTATTATAAATCAATATCTGGATAAGTATTTTATGCACATTTTTACTATCTTGTAGTGAATAGTACAAGGAATCATTGTGAAAAAACGGTTAAATTCGGTCAAGGAGTTATTTTTCTGTAGACGGTGTTCACCACTTTTGAATTATTAGAATAGGTACTTACATATGTAATTCTTTTTATTTTAACAAGAACAACTCAAACTGCTTCATCCGGAATAAACACGATTTCGTGTTTATCTTTGTTTATTAATATTTTGAAGTCTATGATTGAATTTTTACGTTAAATTCGTAACAGTCATTATATTATATTAGGTATTATACATGCCTACATATTCAAAATTTAAGTTCCAATTAAAAAATACCCCACGCTTACAATCTGCTGGACGTAAACGAAACCGGCATACAAATTATTTCATACACGCCTGTTTCCTATACGTAAGCAACCTGCAAGACAACTGACGGCCTTGACGCAAAAAATCAGAGATCAGTTTCCTGTTATTAAGCAACCCTACATATACTAGTAACTGCAACTATGAAAAATGAATAATCAGTCCCTAATAGACATACAACCCGCAGTAACCAAGCGTCAACAGGTGCTATAATAGTACACATTCGCGCAGGACTTCGCGCATGTATTTTACGTCGAAGAGGTTGAACGTATCCTTTAAGCATGGATACTTTCCACCTCCGAGGTCGAAAGTCGAAAAAGAGGCAGGTGGTAACGTTTTATGGAAAAACAGAGGCCAATAGTAGCGTGTAACATATATATATATATATATATATATATATATATATATATATATATATATATATATATATATACACAACACGAGGGGTTTGACACCCACACATTGATAAAATACATTTGATTTGGTACCCAATTCTATTTGGTACCCGTATACGGCACCCAAATCGCACTCCTTGTTATTTGAGTTCCCTTGAAGTACAGTAGGTTGCCAGTGCATTTTTAGGGAGGGTGGTATTTCAAATGTGGAACTGAAAATCGAATAAATTTTAGTTCACTGTTATTCTGTCTCGCAGCGCTGTGATCGTTTCGTATATTCTTACAAGCGCTAGGTAATACGCGGCTGACGCTAGCATCGCTTAGGAAGGCCCGAGTGATTCCGAACATTGCCGAGCGCTGCGGAATTACTTTAAATAGTATATGTTTTGTGCTTTAAACTGTGCTATTACTAATTCTCTGTGATTCAACGGCCAACACAACTAATAGAAGTTTTTATATTAATATTACATGTGCTCGTTTATTCTGTGCTTGTGCTACGAATATTGCGTGTGGTACTCTGTGGCTGAGAACATTTTTATCCCGTTATAATTACCATAATTATCCGGACATAGGATATTATTATTTTACACAGGACTTCGCTTTCGACATGGTAAGTTTTATCTGTAGCACTAGTACTTAACAACATTAACTGGTAACTGTAACTGTTGAAGTTTGGAATTCAATCAACGTATCTCAAATTCATGCTTTTGGTTTTAAAGGCTTTTAAATACATCCCACAAAATCCAGCAAAAGAGCGCAAAGCGCTCTTGTTTCTTCTGACTTTTATTTATTTTTATGTTGGTAAATTATAGTATTTTAAATATCCTAATATTTAAAAGAACTTTATTAAAAATAAACTATTTTCACTGAATTACTAACTTTATCGACTATTCCTTACAGTTCTTGGTTGCGCGTACCTAACTAGAAAAGACGGATTAAGCTCCTTTTACATTAATAATATTTTAATTTTTTTTTAAAGCTATTTTTGAGCCAATTCAACCATGTTTCCGAATACCTCACATTGTACGGGCAACCCCATATTTTAATTATTATGTTAGCTGGTATTACTAATAATTATTGTCTTGTTAGCCACTAATTTTTTTTTTAAATGATTTTTAGATTAGTCGATCAAAACAAATATTGAAACTGGCTCTGTCCTTGGAAAGGCCCGAGTTGTACTATCCTAAGTATGAAAGCACTAAAGGGCTTACAGATAGTGAAAAATCTATTTTGCTTGCAAATTGTAAGTATTGATTTTGTTAATTATTTTATAAAATTTGTGACGTTGGGGCGTTATGGAAAGTGCTTTAGAAAGAATCAAACAATTAAGTGAAAATATAGAAATCGAAAAAAAAAAAGACTATAAAAGTAAACATACCTGGTAATGAACATTTTTATATTGGGTACATTGAGAAAAGACGGCAATTCCATAATTATTGTTTTTATTATAGCACTTTCCAGTGGGCCTTTTCATAAATTTGAGTTTGAAGATAATGGTACAAAGATGTTTTAAACTTACCTAAATGTTAGAAATCCTTAACCAAAAAGTCGTTTTAAGGAAAAAGTCAAACAAAAATTTCTTCATTGTCATTTCACTTAACATTCAATATTAATTGAAATATTAGTCTATAATTTTTAAATGACAATTTCGGCTTTTTAGAGATGTACGTCGCTTTAAGTTTAATTGTTATTTATTTCAGGCTCAAGTTTATTACCGGCGTTCGATGCAAATGAACTGATCAGTTCCAATCAACCTGGATGTAACAGTGAACTTTCTAAGAGAAAGAAGAATATAAATAACGAAGATACGTTTGAATTTGAAGATAATGGTACAAATATTTTTTAAACTTACCTTAATGTTAGAAATCCTTAATCGAAAATTTGTTTTAAGAAGAAAGTCAAACAAAAATTTCTATGTATTTCACTTAACTTACTTAATTGAAATATTAGTCTTAATTTTTAAATGACAATTTGGTCTTTTTAGAGATGTACATCGCTTTAAATTTAATTGTTATTTATTTATTTCAGGCTCAAATGTATTACCGGCGTTCGATGCAAATGAACTGATCGGTTTCATTCAACCGGATGTGACAGTGAACTTCTAAGAGAAAGAAGAATAAAAATAACGAGGATAGTTTGAATTTGAAGATAATGGTACAAATATTTTTTAAACTTACCTTAATGTTAGAAATCCTTAATCGAAAATTCGTTTTAAGGAGAAAGTCAAACAAAAATTTCTTCATTGTCATTTCACTTAACATTCAACATTAATTGAAATATTAGTCTATAATTTTTAAATGACAATTTGGTCTTTTTAGAGATGTACGTCGCCTTAAGTTTAATTGTTATTTATTTATTTCAGGCTCAAATGTATTACCGGCGTTCGATGCAAATGAACTGATCAGTTCCAATCAACCTGGATGTGACAGTGAACTTTCTAAGAGAAAGAAGAATAAAAATAACGAGGATACATTTGAATTTGAAGATAATGGTACAAATATTTTTTAAACTTACCTTAATGTTAGAAATCCTTAATCTTAAATTCGTTTTAAGGAGAAAGTCAAACAAAAATTTCTTCATTGTCCTTTCACTTCCTTTCAATTCAACATTAATTGAAATATTAGTCTATGATTTTTAAATGACAATTTGGTCTTTTTAGAGATGTACGTCACTTTAAGTTTAATTGTTATTTATTTCAGATTCAAATTTATTACCGGCGTTCAGTGCAAATGAACTGATCTGTTTCAATAAACCTGGATGTGACAATGAACTTTCCAAGAGAAAGGAGAAAAAGAAGAATAAAAATAATCAGAATACCTTTAAATTTGAAGATAATGGTACAAAGCTGTAATTAATTAATCATTTTGGAATTTTAAAAACACATAATTCTTTATCAATTTCCAACTTTATTGTATGTAATTCGTTTCAGCGGTGAATTCTTTCCCCGTTTTGGAAGAACCAATGAGTTTTGATGGTTACGACTCCGATAAAGACCCTGAATTTCAACCCAATGACGATGATTTGGAGGAAAGTGAGAGCGAGTTTGATTGTGAATTTTCACCGAAATTTGAAGAAAATAACAACAGGAATATAGAAAAGAAGTTTAGGACGATAGTTAATGATTCCGAAGAAAATGAAATTTGTACAACTTTTAATGCTGTGAAAAGAAATCGTTCTCAGCATTTTTGTTTTTACTGCGAAGAACACGTAAAGCAGTTTTCAAGACATATTGTGAGAAACCATAAATATGAATTTGAGGTTCAAAAAATTTTGTTTTTACCCAAACAAAGTAAAGAACGAAAGCAACTGATAACAAATTTGAGGAACAAAGGTGATTTTCTTTGTCGTCAAAATGGAGACGATTTAAAATTCAGAAAAAATATGATCCATGATCCGTTGCCTTGTGAACATTGCCTCGGCTTCTACTCGAGAAAACGACTATGGATACATAAAAAAATATTGCTCTCTAAGACCAAGCAACGACATTTCCAAATTTTCTGCTGGATCTGCTCAAACACTTCTAGTTAGTAATCTTAAGATGGATCGTGAACTTATTGAACGTGTGTTTCCCCGAATGCGAGCGGATAAAATTTCGTTAACTGCCAAGAAAGATGCACTGATTTGTGCATTTGGAAGCCGATTTCTGAAAATACACCGAGATAAACATCAGGTGCTTGTCACGTCAAGAAAAATGAGAGAATTAGCAAAAGTGCTTATTGAAATGAAAAAGCTGAATCCACAAGTAAACTCATTGATTGAAGCCTTAAGACCCATTAACTTTGATTTACTCGTGAAAGCTGTTAAAGCGGCTTCAAAATTTAATTCTGAAGAAGATAAATACGGGGCTCCAACCTTTGCCATGAATATTTCTACATCGCTGAAAGATTGCTGTGAGGTAGCAATATGTGAGATCCTTAAAAAAAAACATTGTTTCGAAAATAAAAACTTTTCAGAAACTGAAACAGAAATAAAAACAATGATTATGCTTATCAAGTCAAATTGGAAATATGAAATATCTCACCATGCTGCAAACAATTTGCATTCGAAAAAAATGAACTCAATCGGAATAGTTCCATTGGCAAGCGATTTAAAAAAATTTAAGGATTACTTGAAAACGACGGCAAATTCAGCTGCAGCAAAATTACAGTCAGATTGTAACGATCGTGACGCTTACAAAACCTTGCAACAGACTGTCTACTGTAGAATAATGTTATTGTGCCGAAAAAGACCTGGTGAATTGGCTCGATTAACAGTTGACCTTTACAATGAAGGTAAAGAAGCACAAACTTATGAAGAATTTGAAAACAAAATAAGACCATCTGAAAGGATTTTGATGAGAAAATTTAAAAGAGTAGTTATCAAAGGAAAACGTAAAGCCACTCCGGTGCTCTTCAGCTTAGACGTCCAAGAACACATTCAAATTCTGCTGGACCTAAGATCGAATTTCACTTCTCAAAATGACCCCTACATCTTCTCAAAATTAATTTCTCGTGAACCATTTAGAGGTTACCAGGTGCTAATGCACCACGCTAAAATGGCAGGGTTAAAAAATCCTGATGCAATAAAAAGTAGAGGTTTGCGAAAACACCTAGCGACCATAAGCCAATTATTTTCTATGGAAAATGAGGATGTTGAACAGTTGGCTACTTTTATGGGACACACTTTAGGTAATACGTTTTTCTTTTAAAAAGCTTTTTTAGATCCTTTCAGTTTGATTATTTTATTTTGTATCGTTTATTATTTTTTTAGATGTTCATAGAAAAGAATATCGTCTGCCGGATGATATATTTCAAACTGCAAAAATAGCAAAGTTGTTGTTGCTAATGGAAAGTGGTGATGCTGGGAAATACCAAGGAAAAACCCTTGATGAAATAAATTTGGAAGAAGATCTAATGAATCCTGAAAAAAAATAAGTATGTTAACTTTTTTTAATTTGTGTACACAGGGTGTTCCTAAAAGGTATGTCATAAATTTAACAGCACGTTCCTGGATCAAAATCATGTCGATTTAACACAATATACCTACCTATATACGATTAAGCATCCCAGTGGAACTACAGCCCTTCCAAGTTTTCATTTTTAATATATTTTTTTAAATTGTTTCTGTCATGAGTAGAGATAAAGATTTCAAATGTGCCATGTACGCTTATTCCTAGGATTCAACTAATCAGCTAGATTCTTATCTATCTCACTTAAAACTGAAGGGTAGTTAACCTGAGAATTGTTTGGTTTTTGGGCCATAATTCTTAGACCAGACAAAATATTTTAAAAATATTTACATCGTATTGAAAATAATTAAAAAATAAAAAAGAATCTTTTTTCTTATTCAAAGTTCGAAAAGCTAACCGTTTTCGTGAAAATTTCAATTAAAAATATTGGTTTTATTATTTTATGGCCATTTAGTTTTTCGATAAAAAGGTGGTTAAGGAAAACGAAAGATTATCTCTGATTAATTAATGGATGGTAGACGTCAATGTGACAGAAAAAGTAAAAAAATAGCAGCAGTTTCTTTTTTAAAAAAACTTAGTTTGATTTTAAAAAATAGTCTGGGAAACTACCCTTCCATTAGCAAATTAAGTTTTTTTTTAAGAAACTGCTGATATTTATTACTTTTTGTATCACATTGACATCTACCGTCCATGAATTAACCAGACAAACTTTTGTTTTCCGTAGCCACCTTTTATTGAAAAACTAAACGGCCATAAAATAATAAATCCAATATCTTAATTGCAATTTTCACGAAAAACGGTTAACTTTTCTAACTTTGAACAAGAATAAGATTCTTCTTGTTTTTTAATTATTTTTAATATGGTGTAACTAGATTTAAGATATTTTGTCTTGTCAAAGAATTATGGGCCAAAAACGAATCAAGTTTCAGGTTAACTACTCTTCAGGTTTAAGTGAGATAGATAAGAATATTGCCGATTATTTGCATCCTAAGAGTGAGCGTTCATAATCAAATTTGAAAAGTTGATCTCTACACATGACGGAAATATTTTATAAAAATAAATTAAAAATGGAAACATTGAAGGGTTGTAGCTCCTCAGGGATGTTTAATTGTATATAGGTAAATTGTGTTAAATCGACATGATTTTGATTCAGAAACACGTTGTTAAATTTATGACATACCTTTTAAGAACACCCTGTATAACCATTTTAACTATGTATTTGTTTTAGTGAAACTAGTGAGGAAGACGTGTCTGATGAAGAAGGCGAGTTGCTACAACAAATTAAGTGTACACCACAGATTTCAAACAAAGTAGAACAGAAGAAAGAAGTTGCGACAGTGAAAAAAAGAGTGCTCACTAAATGGTCTGACAGACAAAAACAAGTGGCTTTAAATTTTTTCAAAGAACACATTAAACAAAAAAAACCTCCAAAGCGAGATGAATGTGCCAAATTAAAAGAACTCAATGGGGACTTATTTAATAACAAGGACTGGTTGAAGATCAAAGTCTTCATTCAAAATATTTACACTAACAAATTAAAAAAATAAAAATCGCAAATTTTTGTTTGATATTAATGTTTTGGGTTTTGACACAGTTTGTGTTTTTCACTCATTTTTTAACTAATTAAAATTTGTTGAAAAATGAGCGAAAAACACATTTAATGTTTAATTGTTTTATTTCCGTTTTCATTCAAAATATAAATAAGATTTTGAAAAAAATATATTTTGTTTAAAATTACCTATTTTGTGTTTTTCAACTATTTAAAAAACAGTTTAATCATTTTGTTTGGTTCATGTTTGTTTTTGCATCAATATAATACATTACATTTTTATAATTATGTCTTTTTTTTATAATCTCACCTGACCTTTTTCTAACAGAATATTAATATTTTTTACAATAATAATTTACATCAATTATTGAAGATATTCAAAATAACGTTTTATTTTTAAAGGAAAAATAATTATTCTTGAAGGAGATTTTAGACAGATTTTGCCGGTAGTTCATGACGCCTCAAAAATAATTCAAAACTGCATAAAATTTTCTCCATTATGGGAATGAATGAAACATTTTCAAGTTCTCCAAAAATAAGAAGATAAACCCAGAAGAACTGAAATATTAATCTATACTAATATTATTGCCTTTAAGAAACCTCTTTTTTTCAAAAAAATGTCTTCCTTTGAGTATATCTTTCTTATCTTCGTTTTGATGATATCTATATATAATTAATTTAAATTAAAAAACTTTGTTATATTTAGAAAAATTTCCATCTGTAGAAAATATCTGAAAATATTAATGTATTAAAAATAGACAGACTTATGGGATCTTCCCAAATCTTAGAAAAATTACTTATGTAGATAACGCTTTAAGAAAATGTATAATTTTTTAAAATAATAACTGACACCCTGTACCTTGGTCACTACCATCTACTGAATTAACAATCATTAGTCCAAAAAAGTTTCAAAAGTCAGCCAACAACATAAAATTAATTAATGATAATTATTACATTAGGTAACTAAGATTTCACTTTTTGTACTTATTTTTACACAATTGATTCCAATTTCAAAGTTAGTCAACAGCATAAAATTTATTAATGACAATTAACAGTAATCAATTTGATGCTGTTGGCTAACTAACTTTTGAAATTAGAATCAATTTCTACCTTACTTACTCCGTTACTACGTACTTATTTACGTAGTATTAATTTCTGCCTTACTACGTACTTACCTCCTTTCTACTGGGAGCTCCTCGTGTTCAGTCGTTCTAATTTTAATTGAAAATGATAAATACGCCTGGGGAACAAAAAAAGCGGTGCAACTTTATGATTCCATGGGCGTGCATATCTTTTATAAATTCAAAAATTGTGAAATAATTTTTTTCATTCAAATCAATATAGGAGATTAAAATTAGCCTGCATACAAAACTCTTAATATTTGTAATATAATTTGCTGTAAATAATGCTCATTTCGCCAGACAATCTCAAAAAATTGTCTGTGTTAATAAACCTAGCTGAAATACACGTCACTGACGCCTTAAACAGGTGGAATTTCTAAAGTCGTAAATCATTTTAACGACGTCGTAAAAATTTTATGGCACAGTGGACCGAATAAATATTTGGATGTATTACATATAAAGCAATCCTATAGTATACTGGTCGACATTTGCTAGTTGCCGGCATCGGTGTTACTGGCATCGCGTTGCCGGCTCTTCAAAATTTTCTTAAGTATAGTAACATACATAAAGTTATTTTAATTTATAATTAATTTTAAACGCTTTATTTTAATGCTAACTAATAAATTTATATCAATGTATTTTTTTTTAATATTTCCAAACTAGCTTTCTAAGAACGTCACGAACTAACAGTTTACTGAAGTATGAAGTATACTTATATAGTGAGCTTAGCAATTTTAGAAAATATATCTGACAACCTTGCTTTTTTCAACCTATTTTCAATAAAATAGAAATAGAGTACCTTCTTTCCGTAAAAATAAGTAACAACTATAGTCCATGTCTCACTTACATTGTAGTTAACTAACAAAAAGAGAAATTTTAATCACCTTATTTAATAATATAATTATATAATGTGATATCTGCATTTTTCTATCATGAAAACCTATAAAATGACACGTCACATGAATATTTCTCTTTATTCATATTAAAATTAGATCCACCTTCCCCCGGTTGTAATTTTCAAAAGTCAGCCAACATCACAAAATTAATTATTGACAGTTATTAAACTAGGGAACTACGATTTTCCTTTTAGTTAGCTACCTACGACGCAAGTGGGATATTTACATTACCATTTGTTATTAATATTTCAGCAAAAAAAGTTAAAAGTTGTGCGCGATTTTCTTGATGTACCCAGTATGCCACAGAATGTGCCCTCTACCATCCATGTCAAGATCATTAACAAAAAAATCACTTCAAAAAATCTTTTCACAAAATTTGTCAAAAACATAGGTTTTCAAAAAAAGTTATTTAAGGAAATCGAATTTAAAATTATTACTTTGACATTCTGTACCTTGGTCACTACCATCTACTGAAATAACAATCGTTAGTCCAAAAAAAGTTTCAAAAGTTAGCCAACAACATAAAATTAATTATTGATAATTATTAAATTAGGTAACTAAGATTTCACTTTTTGTACTTATTTTTACACAATTGATTCCAACTTCAAAAGTTAGCCAACAGCATCAAATTGATTATTGACAATTAACAGTAATCAATTTGATGCTGTTGGCTAACTTTTGAAATTGGAATCAATTGTGTAAAAAATAAGTACAAAAAGTGAAATCTTAGTTACCTAATTTAATAATTATAATTATTAAATTAGGTAACGAAGATTTCACTTTTTGTATTGTATTTTGTATGTATAAATTATGTAAATTAGAATTTATCCTATTTTATCTTTGAAAATAATAAATCCATGGAAACTTGGATATGGGGGGGGGATTCAGTGTTTATAGTGCATGACCAGGGATCTCCGTCTATAGATGAATTTCAACTTTGATCGTCATTTCTGGTGTAACTACAAAATTTGTGGGAAATTCGAAGATGAAGATCGCAATTGTAAGCCAAGCGAGTGGCGAGATATCCGTGATTTTCTGAGAGCTATTGCTGCACACACTCCCCCCTAAATTCGGCACTTTTCCGTCTGGCAACATGCACTTTCCCGCTCACTAGAACCCCTGAAGAAAAATCAAAAGAGAATATGCGCTTCTTGGATTTTGCATACTCACTCCCTCTCAGGTCCTGCACTACCAAGCCCACACTGAGACGGAAGAAATCGAAGCATGTATACATTATATAAAGGGTATCAAAGAGGGGGCTGCTCAAAAGATGGTGTGGTGTCTTTGTATATAGAGGGTGTCAAATAGAGGTACTTTGTAGAGGACGTTAAAAAGATGGCAAAATAGATTAGAAAAAATTCGAAATTTAATTTCATATTTCTTGAAAAAAAGTGACTACCCTGTTCAAATTAACTCGGTCTATCACTATACGCAGAGAGATTGCAATATACATGACTCCTTCTAGTGGGTGCCAAACAATCCTAGTTTGTCTGGGGTGCCAAATCACTCGCAATGTTTATTTATATATATATATATATATATACATACAGCCCACACTTTGGGGACCGTATTTCGGCCGTATATCCGCGTATATACGTATATACCGACAAGCATCTTTCCTACACTTCGGGTACCTATGCCGATAATGCAGAAACACTTTAACACCGTATATAAGTCTGTCAATTTATATACTACCCACAGTTCGAGTACCTCAAATTATAGCGTTGCCACATTTACAACAAAATACAAATTCATTAAGAGCACAAATTGTTTCAGCAAAAAAAAACACGAAGAGAATAGATAACAAACCCCCCAAAGTACTGTATTAAATTAAGAAATTAATGAAGAAGATAATATCTTCTTCATTTTATCTTATCATATTTTATGATAAGTGAATATTACCTACTTTTTAATAATATCATACTGTGTACCTACACGGTGTCAATTTGAAAACGAACAGCATTTAATATTGCCTAAACTAATGACAGTATCAAAATCATTCATTTCATTTCTAAATCACATCTAATATCTAAATTTAATAATAAAATACGACTGGGTCCCATGTTCCTCTACGAAAATTTGAGAATTTAAAAATTCCACCAACCACCACTGCTATGTACTTCTCCTTAATGTATCCTTGTTTGTGTCTGCAGATTCCGAACTGGTCGTTATGTATAAAGAAAAAAATTCCAGAATAAATAAAATCACTTTATTTCCTTAATATTTGATGAACTATATACTATATTTCTGTTTCTTCTTTTTTATTTAATTGTTCACTTTCGCCTTTATCACCTCTGGTGTTCTAGTATTTAGCACTGGGTTCTCATAAATTAAATTTTTGCATTGTATAAAAGACGGTAACGTTCCTTTGTTAAAATTAAGTTTAATCATTCCTGCAATCGCTTTTTTTCTGGATGTTTCCAAGTTACTTTTGGTGCTGAAAAAAAGGTGTTTAATTAATTATTTTATTACATCGTTAGAATAATGGCATTAAAGATAGTAAAGAAATAAACTGCAGTTGGCTTAATTGAGCTAAAAAAGTAAAAAAAGAACACACAAAGTAATGATTACAATATTGTTTTGCAGTATTGGCTCTAATCCTTATAATACAATGTAATATGAACAATCTAGCACTAGTTTCAATAGTCTTTTTCAATTTTGAGACTTGAAGGTAGTTGCTGCAGTAGGAGACATTGAACAAAACTCAGTAGCATCTTAACCAATAGAATCGATAGATCAAATTGTAAACAAGTAAAAAAACAATTACCAAAAATACAAAAAAATGTCGTCTGCATTGTTATTACACCTTTTTTATTATTATATTATAGATTATTTTCAATCTATGGTTAGATTTTCAATCTATGCTCACATATGGCTAAAAGTAAATTCATTTTTAACCGTAAGTATACATGTACATATGTATAATGTTGTAATACAAAGAAAATAAATTATTTCAGAATGGGTATGAGAATTATACTCACTGCACTTGTAATTCAGTCGAATGAAATTTGATTTGGATTAATATTTTATGTGTCATTTTAATTTTTCCAATATTGGTATACTTGTCCTATATTCAATATTATTTAAAAAAAATATTAATTTAATAATAGGTACAATTATTTTTCCTCATTATCGAAGAAAAAAATTAAATTTCCTAATGGGTGACGGAAAACCTCATTTTCATATTTCAATTCAGCGAAGAAAATGTTATTCTCAAGTGACATTCGAAAAAATCATTTTTAACTATTTACAGGTATAATTATTATATATTTTAGTTCACTACAAATTGCTATCCATAGATTACATTTCTTTTTTAATAAAGAATATTTTGTTCCTATTATATTTTTCTAATAAATATTTTTTTCCAAAAGTAATTATTTGTTTCATTACCTGTATATTAAAACACATTTTAGTAAAATAATTAAAATAAAATGTTATATAAGGAACCTCGCAAAAATGAGGTTCCTCAAATCATTTTTGTGCACACAATAAAACAAAGGCACAGCATAGATCGCAACAAGTGTGCACATTGTACCGATAAATACTCGTATAGACCACAGGAGACGAGCAGTTCAGATGTGGCAGTTTATGAGTTGTATTGAACTTAGAACACACATAAATGCCTACGTTCAATATTTACTTATCCCAATGTATAAGGCAAGAATAAATGGAAATGACAAATTTAGGTCATGAGCTTAAAACAATTAAAAAACATATTTTCCAAAATCTGTAACCATATAGTATAAATATATTGGCATAAGTGTAGAAGAAACTGATCTCGTAAACGCTGTTTGTAATACATTTCAAGATAAATTGGAACTAAAAATAGAGAAGAAAGACTTAAATGACGTATACCGATTATCAAAAAGTAAAGAAAATAAGGGACCTGTGATTGTTGAGCTTATTTCTTACCAAACTAAACTTGAAATCCTGAAAACTCTAGAAAATTGAAAGGCACAAATATTTTCATTGCGAAAGATCAGTGTCTAGAAGACCAAAGAAGAAACAAAATATTAGTAAAGCATCTACAGGAAGCAAGGAAAACAGGGATAGGAGCATATATAAAAGGAGAAAAGTTATATATATCAAATGTACCCTACACAGCAGAGCAATTAGAAGAAGATATTTTTGAAGACCGTTGCGATACTGAGATTCACACTGAAGTGGAAATAGATCAGGGAAAACCACAAGTGCTCCAAATACTCCTACAACAAAAAGATTAGCTGATGAAGAATATACAGAACAACTAAAAGGACAGAAGAGACAAAAGTCAGAAGATAATAAAATAACAACACGATCCAATTCTACGTCAAAAAGAAAGTAGTCCAAGAGTCCAGTAATATAAAATTGTAATAACTTTATTTTTATAATGTTTTAGTTCATAACATTTTATTTTTAAGTCTGATGATATTTTGAAAATTTCATACGTAATAAGTTTACTTTTATTTTTTAGTTTATAAGTTTTTATTTTAAGATTTTGATATTTTGAAAAAAAATTTACCTATATATTTATATACTTATGTTTATGTCAAAAAGTTCGCCATATACATGTTAGAAAAAATTGGAAATAAAACGTGCAGATTAAGGAGCCTACCTTTAATTAAAAAAAAATGAATTGTTTTATAACAGATTTTGAAATACCAGAAATTAAAACTGAAACAGTTGAAAATGCATCACAGGGAAATACAGTTTTAAATATAAACAAAAATACGCCCAATATTAAGGCCCTAAATATAAATATACGTAGCATTGCTAAAAACTTTGAAGAATTAGAAATATTCATTTCACATTTTGATATCGCTTTTGAATGTATAGTCCTAACGGAAACGTGGCATATTGATAATTTAAACTTATACAAGATAGATGGTTATGACATTTTATATAATAAAGGCAAATTTAATCAGAATGATGGACTAGTGATATACATAAAAAATAATCTAGAATATAATTACCTTGTTGAGTCAATAGAAAATATTTCTGTTTTTAATTTAGATTTGATTATATCAAAGTATAAAGTTAACATTATAGCCATATATAGATCACCTTCTATAAATCTCAAAGAATTTATTACAAATTTCAATCAATATTTATCTTTGCACGAAACAGATGCAGACTATAAACTCATATTAGGTGACTTAAACATCGACATTATAAAAACAAATGAAAATGTAAGTGAATACTTAAATACGATGTGCGAATTTGGCTATAAATCTGCGATAAATAAATACACAAGGATAGAAGGTGAATCAAAGTCGTGTATAGACCACATTTTTATATGTTCAAAGAATTCACTTATTCTAGAAGAACGCATATTACCATTGATAATAGAGACAAGCATAACTGACCATTATCCAGTATTATTACAGATAATAATAGACAAAACGAAAATAAAAAAAATGTGTAAGTAAAAAACAGTATATTAAATATATCAATTATAATACATTGAAAGAAGAATTAGCCGATTGTGACTGGAATGCATTTTTTCTCAGAGGATGACGTTAACACTGATACAAAACAATTTGTAGATAAACTGATTCGTCTAATAAGCAAACATACAAAAACTTATGTAAAAAAAGACGTCAGAAGGAAAGAGTGGATAACAAAAGGTATAATAGTCAATAAAAAAAGAGAGGAATTGTACAACAAATCAAAACAGGAACCTAACAATCAAAATGCAAGAAAAGAATATACAGTATATAGAAACAAATTAACTCAGATAATAAAAAAAACTAAATATGAGTTTTACAAGAATGAGGTAGATAAAAATAAAGGGAATATGAAACAGCTATGGAATACGGTAAATTATAAAATAAAAAATTATAACAAACAAGATAAAATAATAACAAAAATAAAAAACAGAGACAATGAAATTATAACTGATGTAATTGAAATGTGTAATGTGTTTAATGAAAACTTTATAAATGTAGGTAAATCTTTAGCAAGTAAAATTGCACGTAAACCGAACTACATAGAGAAAAAAACAATTAATACAAATTCAATATTTTTGTATCCTTGTTCTATAGAAGAGGTAAAAGAATGTATACAAGGTTTAAAAAAATAAAAAATCACCTGGGTTCGACAACATTAGAACAGAAACCCTTAAAGAAATCATGGACTTAATTGTATATCCCTTGATGTATCTCATAAATAAAAGTATGAGTGTAGGTAAGTGGCCAGAAATTTTGAAAGTAGCAATAGTAAAACCAATTTATAAAAACGGCGATAAAAAAATCCGTTAAATTATAGACCTATATCACTTATTAGTACAATTGCAAAAATCTTCGAGAAAATTATAAAAAACCGAATTTCACAGTTTTTAAATAAGTATAATCTGTTATCACCACAACAATATGGTTTCAGAAAAGAAAAGTGTACGGAAAATGCAATTACCTTACTCACTAAAAAAGATTTATGAGGCTATGGATGACTCGAGACCCTCCTTGTGTATATTTCTGGATTTAGCAAAAGCATTCGATACTATTAGTCATAACTTACTCCTTGAAAACCTAGAGAGTATCGGTATTAGAGGAACAGCCTTAAATCTAATTACAAGCTACTTAAAAGATCGAATGCAATGTGTAGAAATTGATAATAACAGAAGTAATTTTGCTACAGTAGAATATGGAGTACCCCAAGGAACTATATTAGGACCGATATTATTTATTATTTATTTAAATAATTTATTTCAAGTCGACACGCAAGGCACAGTTATCAGCTTTGCAGATGATACAGCTGTTTTTTACGAATCTGATTGTTGGGATAACCTGAAGCAAATAGTACAAAAAAAAGTGACTAGTGGTCATCTAAATAAGTTGGAGCTGTGTCAAAAAAGGATTATAAAAATAATATATAATAGAGAATTTACTTACTCATCCGACTTATTATATCATCATTACTCGATCCTCGTCAGTTGTACTTTGTATCTCTTTCATTATTACAGCACAATCAAACAAAAGTAACACTGGACCATCAATATGACACAAGATATAAAAATAATACTCGACCCTCTAAATATATGCACAAAAAGATTGGTCAGAGGTGTCATATATTTCTTGCTCCTAGAGTATATAACTATTTACCTGAAATAATGAAAAATATCTTAAATAAAGAAATATTTAAAAGATATATCAAGCAAATGTTAAATGAAATTCCTAGAAAAGATATACATGCTTT
Source organism: Aromia moschata (assembly GCA_029963805.1). Classification (NCBI taxonomy): domain Eukaryota; kingdom Metazoa; phylum Arthropoda; class Insecta; order Coleoptera; family Cerambycidae; genus Aromia; species Aromia moschata. The sequence goes on from JAPWTK010000600.1 coordinate 237,715, forward strand.
AATTGATTTAAAAAAATATTTAAATAAATACTTACCTTGTTTTGTCCATCTATCCTGTGATGTACCTGTAATGTCTAAGTCTATGTAATATTTATTTCATGTATTACTATTTATACTAGTTTTATTGTTATTTTAATTTATATTAGATTTACTATTATTTTAATTCATATTAATTTTATTGTTATTTAATTGTTGTTATATTTTATATTATTTGATGTATAACTTGTAGTGAGTGGTTTTTATATACAAATTTTAATATTTTTAACATGTATTTTTACACATTCAAGTTTTATTTTTTAAAACTTTTGTGGATTTTGTGTTTATTTGTCAAACAACAAAACGTGTGCTTCCATGTAATTTACTTTACAAAACAAATAAACATTATTATTATTATTTCGCCGACTTTATAGTCACACTTCTCAGCGTAAACGCTGGGAAACATTCACCCATTCCTGCTGCAGACAGTGATGGCTTGATATCTCATCCCCGCCTCCAGCAGAAATTAGGCTCAGGCGAGGGAGGAAATTCATCCTATCCCAAAACCTTTCTTACAATGTGGCAAGTTTGTAACAATATTGCCTTCTGGCCATTTCTAATGACATTAAAAGATAGTCCTAATGCCGCGATGTTCTTGGCGAATCTCGTCGTTATCACTCCCTCTGCCGATATTACTAGGGCGTACGTCTCCACTTTCTCCAGTTTCCATAGGCGCTTCAGCTCGATTGACAAACTTTCGTATTTCGCGATCTTCTCCCGTTCAGTCTTCTGAATGTTATGGGTAAGTGGCACAGCGATGTCTATGATGATCCCTCTTCGTTGTTCCTTGTTGATCAGCACAATATCTGGTCGGTTGAAGTCCACTGTTCGATCGGTGATGATTAGCCTATCCCAGTACATCACGGCAACTTCCGATTCCAGCACAGCTTCCGGGACATATTTGTAGTATGGCGGAGCCGTCGCTAACAGGCCATACTTGAGCGCCAGTTGTTGGTGAACCATCTTCGCAAGTTGGTTGTGCCTGCCGAGATATGCTGACTCTGATAGCGCGGGACACCCTCCTATTATGTGTTCTATAGTTTCGCCTGCAGATCCACATTTTCTACATAGGTCCTCGACGTCGTCTCTCAGGATATTCTTCTGGTAATTTCTTGTTTTTATAACCCTGTCCTGAATGGCAGTCAAGAAGCCTTCGGTCTCGGGGTACAGATAGCCGTCGGTAAGCCATTTTAATGAATTTTCTTTGTCGATGTGGTCTGGCTGTAGCATTTTTGGAAAACGGCCCTGCAAAGCATGTTCCATCCACTGGGTCCGGAGCTCCTCTTCTGTTGGTACGTCGACCGGGATAAGTTCGCATCCGAGGCTCAAAGGCGTGTAACCAGCGTCCTCTCTTGCTACTGCTGTTATTAGCGGGTCCCTGTTCGTTAGCAGTTTTCTCCTTAAGGAAGCTTCTTGATTAAGGCACTGACTTTTGATGTTCAATAGACCTCTCCCACCTCGTCTTCGCAGCAGGTAGAGTCTGATTACGGAAGAGTTAGTGTGTAAGTGCCTGAACTTAGTTAGGAGCCGCCTGGTAAGTCGGTCGAGCTCATCAAGATCAGTAACGGACCACTTGACGATTCCGAAAGAGTATGTCAGCACTGGGACAGCCCACGAGTTGATGGCTTCGATAAGATTGCCTCCAGATAAAAGCGTATTCAGCAACTTTGTCACGCGGCTCTTGTATTTCTCTTGGAATTCTTTCTTCAGTTGTGTGTCGTTGATCCTGCCGTCTTGACACACTCCCAAGTAACGGTATTGCTCTTCCGGTGGTAGTTGATGGATGTCGGCATATACCTCTGGATTGTTATGAGGTGCTCCCTTCACAATACTCAATGTGGCGCACTTATCCAGGCCAAAGGACATTTTGATGTCGTCGCTGAAGGTCCTAGTAGTTCCAATGAGGGCCTGGAGATTTGCCTTGGTCCCACTGAATAGTTTCAGATCGTCCATGTAGAGCAGGTGAGTGAGTGTTGCTCGGCTTCTCATGTTGGTCTTGTACCCAGCTGTTGTTTTATTGAGTAGTGTAGATAATGGATTCAGTGCCAAGCAGAACCAAACCGGCGAGAGTGAATCACCTTGGAAGATTCCCTTCTTGATCTCAACTTGACCTTTGTTCCCTCCAGAGACCCAAATGTTTGTTTTCCATGACTGCATAAGATGTTGGAGAAGAGCTCTTATCCGAGAGCAGACCTTGTAAATTTCCAGGACTTTAAGTAGCCAGTCGTGAGGTACCGAGTCGAACGCCTTGCTGTAGTCGATGTAACACATATGCAGGTTTCTTCTTCTTACTTGGGCTTGCTTCAATACCACAGCGTCGATTGTCAGTTGATGTTTACACCCCGCTGCGCCTCTGATGCATCCCTTTTGTTCTTCCTCAAAGATGTTGTTTTCCAAACAGTGACGATAGATTTTTTCATTTATGATAGACGTGAACAGCTTATATATTGTGGACAGACACGTGATGGGTCTGTAGTTCTTCGGTTGTGCAACATCACCCTTTTTGAAAAGCATGAACGTATTGCCTGTCATAAGGAAATCAGGTACGACATGTGGATCGTTGATCGCCTCCGTGAAACACTTTGCCAGAATACCATGAGATGCAGGTAGGTGCTTCAGCCAGAAATTGTGTATCCCATCGGGGCCTGGTGCTTTCCAGTTCTTGGTTCTCTTGATTGCCGAGGTTACGTCCTCTTCTGTAATAATTCCAACAGCCATTTGGTTGAGATCTTCGTTGTGTGCTTTCAATTTCCTCAATCCATGGCGCGTTCTCGTTGTATGTGTCGGCGTCACTCCAAATAGAATTCCAGTAAGTTGTGAATCGCACTGGATCGATTTCTGCAGGTTGTTCTTCATCCTGTTTCTCCAAGCTCCTCAAAAACTGCTTTTGGTTGTTCTCGAACGCAGCATTCTGTTGTTTTCTTTTTGTCAGCTTGTTGTATCTACGTAGCCTGGCACCCTTCGCTTCGCTTCTCGTGTCGTCCACTCCTCTGTTTGGTTGTGAGTTTGAGTTTGGGTTTGGGGCTGTAGCTTCTTGAACGACAGGTGCCCGCCTCCTCAGCTGCCTGCCACCGACGTCCCGCATGCTGTCATGTCCAGCGCCGGCTCCAGACATGCCCTGGCGAACCCCAGGTAGCGACCCATCACTACTTATACTTATATCCATTGCTCATGGTTGTATATTTTTCTTGGGGGTGAAAAAGACAAAAATATCCCTTTTCAAAGCCAAATTATTATTATTATTATTATTATTATTATTATATGAGGAAATCTGTTTACATAAAAGATGCTCATATTACTTCATATAGATAGATATAGCCCATAAAACTGCTTTGAATGCACTATTTTTTAAAGAATTATTTTAACCGCCTACCAAATATGCCACATTATGAAGGTTTTTGGTTAATTGAATTACTAAAGCTAGCAGAAACAAAAATGCACCACAAAGGTGTAGATATCATAAGCCGTTCAGGTTCAGGTTCAGGTTTGCATTTTATTATGAAATTATATTGCACTGTTGAATGCATTGCATAAACAAAGGTTGTACAATAGCATAAGATGTCATGTCGCCGACATTACTCTATACTATTTACTCCTATGCCCTATTACTATTACTCTATAACCACATATTTCACATTAGATCAACCAGCAAAAAAAAACTAATAAATTATGCTAGAGTATGTTAATTTCTTTTTCAATACGAGTACAGCCAAAAAAATCTACTTATAAGATGTTTTACCTAATTTTCGTTTTCTCATCTGCTTAACTTCAGATGTCTTTCTACTTTTGACAGAAGTATAAAGTTGTGTTTTTGTTTCTCTAGTCTTGTTTTGATATTCTGAAGATGCACTTTCAGCTGAGTACATCTTGACATTGGCTTGATGATGGAATAGTACCATTCTTAATGTGATCCTTAAAAACTTCACTTACAACTTCTTTCTCATCATCACCCCATGAAGTTCTTCTGACATAACCCACTGGTGAAACTGTAATCAATAGCATTTTTTAATGAATGTATTCTTTATTTATTTTTCAGTTACATTACTGTTAATGTAGAAGTACCTAAAAAATATAATGATCTGTTTATGAATATTGATCTGTGCATATTCCCACATAGAAATATGTTGCAAATGTTTTTCAATGTCCCAAAGCTATTGCTATGGAATATTAAATGCATATTGGAGTAAATCGTGACAAAAATATTTACAATGTGTTACAAATATGCAATAATTAATGTTTTCTAAATTTAGGAACTTCTAAGCATAATTGATTTATTTGTATTTTATGTTAATGTTAAATTATATAGGTAATTTTTACATCAAATTAACACAAATTTTATCATAAACAAAAAAACAGGGTTTGTGGATATCAACATTTTGCAAACTTCTTTTTCACACAGTTTTTTCATAAAACTCCTGCAATATTTTATTTTAACACCAAAATATATTTCGTGAACGAAATTGAAATGCAAAAAACGTGTCAAAACTAATTCGCCAAGTCATAGTTAAAAAAAAATAAAATGAAAGTTGGAGTTTTTTTCATGAAACATTTTAAACATCGTAAAATGAATAAATTTTGCATTTAACATTTTTATTTTAAAAATAATGTATTTTGTGGTGACCAAATAGTTCAAGACATACTATTGGCGGTATTACCCATTCACAAAATTTAAGTGTCTGGGCCTGTTTTAGTTAAAATTTTTTGAGAAAAAGCCATAAAATAAATTTTATGGTGCAAACTTTTTGACGGTTGCTGTATAGTATACTGAGGATATACTTTCCAAATAATTCCTTACTATAACTATTTGAATAGAGTAAAAGAATATATAATCATAAAAAAAATATGTTAAACACTCACCACATCGTTTTTTTTGTTGTAACTTGTTTTGGAGACTCTGGTGGTTGTTTATAATAATAATAATAATAATAATAATACTCACCCTATAATTACTCCGAAGAGTAACCCCAGAGGTCCTCTCAGGGATCTGTGCGGGGGAAGGGGTGGCTATTATTATTATTTGCCATGGCGCACTGGGAGCGACTTAAGATTATTTCGGTAACGCATTTGCTTTACAGTTCTGAGGAAACCCAGAAAACTCAGAACATTACCAAATCTAGGGCATGTGCGGTTGGATTGGCATCTATGCATCCACACCTATACACTAGCGTATTAGTGGTTGCATATCAAACCCTGACGGAGAAAGCGAAACAATTAAAAATCGCCACCCCAGCCAGGATTCGAACAACGCGCACAGAGGTATCGCGACTGGAAAGACGGCGCTTTAACCCACTCGGCTACCCGTGCCCGTTTACATGTTGGTATGTCTTCCTCCTCTTCATTTTCAGTGTGCGCTATACCTTACAGCTTTTTCTAAAAGTAATGATATTTGACCAATTTCTCGAGCTGGAATAGGCAGACGATAATGCGACCTATGAATTTTTTCAGAATGTCCCATAAACTCTGCTAAATGCGTAATATCTTCTTCTTGAAGATTCAGAAAAATAGATTGTGTTGCTAAATGTTTTCGGAGGTACTTCAGTACCTCTTAACAAATCAGGCCTCTGAGCTCCACACTGGACCGAGTACTTTCTCATTAATACACAGGCACCTAACCAATTATATAAGTTAGATTTTGAGTGGTAACCCAAAAAGATATGGATTATTATTTGGTAGTCCTGCATCTGCTCTATATTTTATTATTAGTTTACCACATTCATAATGTTCTTTGTGCAAGAGGACGGGTACATTTCGGCCAAGTTTACCTCTTATCACAAAACGATCGTAAGATTGTGTGGCTCTTTGACCTTCCACCCTTAAAGAATTAAATACTACTGAATCAGTAACTTCATTTACAGTTTGAAATTGGACAGTCATTAATTAGGAGTCTTTCGATCTCACCTGCTCTTCGGGCATTGAAAATGTGTAATGTAAAGTAGTGTGAATATTGGTAAATTTAGCCAAACAGTTTTATCAAATTTCTTCATTAGTTCTTTTAATACGTCATTCGATTTGTGTTGATATAACTAAAAAATAGTTTAATATCATCCTGAATCGGCAACTCTATGTTTCTATGACGATTCATTTCTAGTCGAGTTTCTAGAGCCGTACGATTTACATCAGCTGAATAACTCACTTGAATTAAGTGAAGAAATTCTTCAGTTTGTTTCTTGCAGTTGGATGCCGAGCTTTATACACTCGCCAATAAAAAAATTACCGATTTTTTAAAGATTTGTTCCCATATTTGACACAACTGAAGGTGCTCCATAATTCATCCCATCTTGTAGTTAACTTTGCCACCTCATTAACACTTTCTACTACCAAATTCAAAAACAAAATCACTTCAAAAGGATATGGAGCAAAAGAAACCTTTTGTCTTTTGTAAAATA